>JAYMTA010006880.1:0-10034 GCA_036897625.1 Pelargonium cotyledonis
TAGTGGAAGTCCCACTGCAGCAAACACTCCTCAGGTACATGTTCTTTATTTGAATACCTAGTTTCGTTAGCCAATAATTTTTGGATAACATACCCTCAGTGAGATGATACCTCCTATTGTAAAACCAATAGTTAGTTTCATTGCAAAGAGATGAGCTGGAGCTGCCTATCAAGAGTGGAGTTGCCATAATCAGTCTTCTTCTTTTTTTTTTTTTTAAGTAGTATTACGATAATTAGTTAATTAGTAGGTTCAAACTCCCAACGTTGTCTGGGAACTTGGGTTTTCCTAAACATTAGTCCTTGATCTGGGTACTGTTCTTTTCCTTTAAATCTGCTTTATTTTGGATTTCCAGGAACTTACTAAAAAGAGTCGACGATTCATGATATATGTTCATTCTAAAGGCATGATTGTTGATGATGAGTATGTAATACTGGGGTCTGCGAACATCAACCAGCGCTCCATGGAGGGCTCTAGGGATACTGAGATTGCAATGGGAGCCTACCAACCTCAGTATACTTGGGCAAAAAAACTATCAAATCCACGTGGACAGGTAATCAGTTTTTGAATAATTTCTATATTATCATGTCTATTTTCTTGGCTATTTATTCCATTTGATTGTTGTCATTCTTGTCATTGTTTCTGTATTTGGTTATAATGGAATTATTTACATGGCATCCCTTTGCAATTCTACCACTAGTGTCATTCCTCCTATCCTCCTCTGCCCTCACACACATAAGAACCTTGTTCTTCTCATATTCTCAAGTCTTGACCTCCACAATGGTCCATCTCCAATTTCCTTACCCGTCTTTCATAACCAGTACAAAGAGAAACTATTTCCTGTAATCAATGGAGAGAACCCTTTATTATATAAGTAGGAATCTCACTAATTATGGGACTCTTGATGAAAACTCAAGACAGTAGAATTAAGGAACAAGGACCAAGGACCAAGGACCAAGTCATGCAGTGATCTTGCGAGCCCCTATACTCTATCATCTGTTGTCCCTTCGCTGCATCTGATGTTTTATTTTTGCACCTCTTAGGTACATGGATACAGAATGTCGCTGTGGGCAGAGCATACGGGAACTATTGAGGACTGCTTCACTCAGCCAGAAAGTATTGATTGTGTAAAGAGAGTTAGGCTGATGGGTGAACTGAACTGGAAGCAATTTGCGTCGGAAGAGGTAACAGAGATGAGGGGGCACCTCATGAAGTACCCAGTGGATGTCGATCGAAAAGGCAAGGTTAGGCCTCTTCCTGGATGTGAATCTTTCCCTGATGTTGGGGGAAATATATGTGGGTCATTTCTGGCAATTCAAGAGAACCTTACGATATGATCAACCAATTTCACATAAAAGTTTGTGCCAGATTGAAACCTCTTCCAGTAGAGATTTTAAATGTATTTGGTTATGTGCAAGACCCCTCATCCTGTATAGGCTTTTGTTTCTTTTCTCGTTTCCATTTATTTGTGCATCAATATCAGTATCAACATCAGTATCTGTGAGACAATAAATAATGTAGCTCTGCCAATAATATTTTACATGAATACAGAGTGGCAAAAATTCTTTTTAACAATTGTTGTTTGTGATATTGTTGGACTATACCATATGTGCATTTGTTGTGTTAAACATATCTACCTTGTACTATACACTTTTTACACGTTGATTCCTTCAACTTTAGTTTGTTACTATTAGCTACCCTGTACTACGTCACATCCATTTCCGTCCAATTTTTCAGTCATATTTAACGGAATATTTCAATATTTGAACCATATGCTCAACACATGACCAATTTTTTTTTAAATTCCAAAATACCCTCCACTCTACCCTTCTTCTTCATCAGTCTCACCGAAATCTTCATACTCTTGCCGAAAAATTGAAAGTCTCGCCGGAAAATTCATACATTCACCGGATACTGAATATTCTTTGCCACAAATTGCAAAAAAAAAAAAGAAAGAAAAAAAAATCAACATTGAAGAAATAAAAAATAACAAAGATGTAAAATAAAAAAAATTGTCCATCTCCGTTACGATCTGGCCGGCGGATGAGGTCTATCTTCGATTAGCTCATCTCTCTCTCTCCGATTAGCTCCTCTCTCTCTCTCTCTCCCCCCGATTAGCTCCTCTCTCTCTCTCTCTCTCTCTCTCTCTCTCTCTCGGATGCCAACCCTAAATACGTCACTTCTGTTTTTAGGGGCTGAAACAATGTTTACACCGCGGCATAAAGTGATTTACGCCGCGACATAATTATATTGTGGCGGGGGCTGAAAGGTCAACAACTCCTTTTGACCTTTTGGAAACCCTAGCAAAAGTGCTGCGGCGTAATCAAATTCGCGTTGCGGCGTCGATAGTACTTCGAACTCTTTGGGGACTTAACGACCTTAAAAAGTTGTGCGCGATCAATCGCTGGAAAGCCCAAGATGTCCTCTACAACTGTGTTGCAGGCCTAAACTCGATTTGGGTTGGTTTTGGTGGTGAAATTCCTAAATTTCCCTTCAAATGTCATTCTGTCAACATTGTGAATTTTACCAAAACTTTCCCTTTTTGAATTTTCCATTTGTTTACCAGCCTTGCCTTGCCTATCTCACCCATTTTGGTCATCGCGTTCGCTCCAAAAGACCTTAATATCGCCATAAAAACCCGACACATGTAAAAGAGACAAAAATACCACAAAATATGCTCAAAACTACTAAAAATAAGCTAAAAACACGAAATGCACACTCACACACTCGTAAAGGTCAAATAACGCAAAATGCGTCCAAATAACACTATTCAAGCTTAAATAAGATGCAAAAATGCTTAGAAACATGCTAGTTTTAGTATGATTTAGGGTCAAATAACACGTACAAAAACGAGTTATCAAACTTCCCAAACTTAAACAAAAGCACGTCCTCGTGTGAAAAGAAGGAAAAAGAAAATAAAAAATTAAATTATCCTAAAACTACGCTACACTACTCTACATGGTCACTACACTACATGCAATCCTACTATGCATATGACATCGGATATCTATCAAGCTAAGTGGAATTTAAAAAGTAAGTCACATCATCTTTCAAAGTGCCATGCAGTCACATACAATTAAAAACATATCCATTCACCCGTTCAACAAGTTAAAACATTATAGCATATTGGTCCACCGTGTGTGTGTTCTTGTAAATCCGGGCATGACACTTTTTAGGGTAATTATCCTTTACCCTAGGGTTGTGTCCTACAAACTAATAGTTACTTTATGTAATAGGACACTTGGACATTTAATATATGAGATTAGGACCTTCAATGTAAGGTGGAAATTCATAGTTGAAAGTCACCCTAAAATGGTTAATTAATTGGGATAATTTAATTGTAATTTATATCAAGCTTGTGAGATAAGTATTAAATTGTGAATCTCATATTGGTTAAAAAGAATGAGCAATTAGTGTTTAATACACTTAGAATTCTAAGACTATTAAACAAGTATTAGAGAGACATAACGGGCCAAGCCCACTCACACGCTCGCTCGCCTCGCCTCGGCAAGGCACAGCTGACCGAACGGATCAGACCGGACCGACTCGGGCATTGTTCGAACTTCGTTGGAGGTAAACTGTGGGTAGCAGTCGAAGGAGGGTTGTCACTACATGCGTGGTATGCAGCTTAATTCATAAATTATCCTAACAAGAGGATTGCCGAATTTTAGTTTCACGTGGTAGGGTGGCAATATCTTCTTAAGGCCAACTCTATTTCTAGAGCTATCTATGAGTTCATTCTAATTAACTTTTTATTTAGATTTTTTATTTTTTATTTCATTTTGTTATTGTTCTTCCTATATTGTTGTTCACTTTCGCTTCCTTGCCCGTTTATATGTTGGTGTTTGTTTGTTTTTCGTGCTTTTACCTTTTCGGCAAAACTCTTTTTATCTCCTTTTTTCTCTTATGTTCTTGTTTCGCTCTATATCTGTTTTTCTTAACTTGGTTTTGCTTAAACTAATTTTCAAAAATCCATTTTCCAATACTTGGGTTGCTTAAAACTTTTATCCCAAAACCTGTATTCCAAAAATTGGTTTCGTTTCAAATTATTTTCTAAAACCTTGTTTTATTCTTCTGTTGTTCGTTCTTTTGTTTATTTGCATTTCTATATATTTGATTTTGCTGCCTATTACTGTTTCATTTGTGGGTTTAATTTTGTATAATTAAATTTCACGTAAAACGTAAACTCGGTTAAATATAAAATTTGGTGTGTGTACCCTTAATTTGAACATTGCGTGTTTGCCCCCTTATAACTAAAAGACACAACAATCTTAAGAAGATAAAGATTCCTTCATAAAACACGTAAACAATGTCAAATGTTGGTGCTTCGTCTGGCTCTGTCAGCCTTACATTCGTCCTGAAGGTGGACATTCCTGGTCGGCCCTAGGCTTTTACCGGGCAGAATTTTGGGTACTGGCAACAACACATGCTGATCTGGCTCTCTATTTAGGGTTTACAGTCACTCTTGACTAGCTAAGATTGAACAGTGAACTGAGAAGGACCAAATTGTCTCAGGGTGCATCTTGTCAGCCTTGTCAAATGTACTCTTCGACGTATACCGGGTTCTTGCGTCCACTATAAAGGAATTCTTGGAAAGGCTCAACCAAAGTTACAACACCAAGGAATTCGGTGTCGAGAAATATGTCATGAGCAAGTTTTTCAAATTCTAAATGGTTGAGGGAAAGAGTGTGACACATTAGGCACACAAGATTGAGCACCTCCTTCAAGCTCTTTCTACTGCAGACATGAAGCTTCCCGAAAAGTTTCAAGTGATGTCCATCATTAAGAAGTTCTCACGCTTGTGGGAAGGTGTTAGTATGACTCTAAAGCATAAGAAAGAGACATACTCTCTCAATGAGTTGATGACCTTTATCGCTATCGAAGAAGAACACAAAAGTTAAAGGACGGTTGTGCTGCCCATTGAGCACCAACCGAAGGCACACTACATCGCTGCCACCAAGGGAAAAGGGAAGAAACCTCAGTATAACCCTAAGACAACCACTATTTTGAAACCTAATTTAAGAAGCCGAAAGCAAGTGCTGGAACTGTGGCCAGTTTGGACATTTTGTGAAGTAGTGCCCGGACAAGAAGAACAATTGGGCGTCTACTTTTGAAGCCCAAATCAACATGATTGCGGATAGGAATTATGCACTAGCTTTGGAGGATCGTGAAGAAATCAACAACCCCAACCCCCTAAAGAGTAAGTAACCCTAACACCTGAAATATTAAATATTTATCAATCTTCTCAGTGGTTGATTGACATTGGAGAAAATGTACATGTTTGTGATGATAAGTTGCTCTTTTCATCTTACTAGCCAGTAACTGGGAGGTCTGTATGAATGGGAAACGCAATCTATGCTAGGACGCTGGGAAATGGATGCGTGGACTTGAAGCTACTTTCAGGTCGCACCCTGACACTCCAACAATTTCACCATGTTCCTACCATTCGTAGAAATATTCTATCTGGTTCATGTTTAGTTGTTAGGGGTTATTAACTCTACTTTAAATGTAATATGATTGTTATGTTAGATTCATTTTCTTCGTTTTTATGTAAGGGTTACCTCGCCGATGAGCTTTTCAGAGTTAGGGTTGATACTGTGAACTCTTCTTCTATGATCAATAAAGATTTGGATATTTCAGTTTATTCTGTTGAATTATCTGATGTATGTCATGGTTGTTTAGGGCATATTAATTTCAATTCTATCAAACGCATGATGAACTTAGAGCTAATACCCAAACATGAAATTCATAAGAACTGTAGGTGCCCTATTTGTGTTTAAGCTAAGTCGATCAGAAAACCCGTTCACTTTGTGGAAAATAACTGTAGGTGCCCTATTGGACTTATTTGAATTCAATGAAATTCTGACCAAGGACCATAAAAGATCCTTCATCACTTTCATAGATGATTGTAGTAGGTTCTGTTACGTCTACTTACTGAAAAGTAAGGACGAGGCACTTGAAAAATTCATCATTTCCAAGAATGAAGCTGAAACTCAAACCAACAAGAAACTTAAATGATTGAGGTCTGATAGAGGTGGAGAATATGGTTCTAAACCATTTGTACAATTATGTCAAAAGTTTGGCAATGTATATGAAGAAACTCCACCCTATACTAGAAGTCTAATGAGATTGTTGAACATAAAATAGAACCCTGAAAGACATGATTAACATTCTACTGTTATGTTCAGGAGTAACTAAATAAATTTGGGGAGAAGCTCTAAATACAGCAAATCATATTTTGAATAGAGCTCCGCTGAAACACAAAGACTGCAGTCTATTTGAACTTTGGAAAGGTTGAAAACCTAGCCTCAAATATTTTTGAGTGTGGGGGTGCCTTGCTAAGATACTTGTCCTTGAGCATAAGAGGAAAAAGCTAGGACCTAAGACTGATGATGCCATATTTTTGGGTTATGTTAACACCTCCAATGCCTTGAGATTTCTTGTAATCAAATTAGAGATCCCAGGGATAGATGTCAACACTATTGTTGAATTCCGTGACACAATATTCTTTGAGGATGTTTTTTCTATCAAGACGAGAATTCCTAAAGTTTCTCAACCCACAAACGAAGTATCCATTCCAACTCAAGTCGAGAGGATGATTAATGTGGGGGCAAGCTCAAGTGGAACTATTTATGGGACCCTAGACCCTAAAGAGAAACAAGAACCGAGAAGGAGTAAGAGGGCGAGGGTTGCTAAAGACTTTGGAAGTGATTACATCACTTACAATGTTGAAAGTGATCCTTTAACCTCCAAGGATGCAATGGCTTCACCCAAAGCTAAACATTGGAAGAATGTAGTCAAAAATGAGATTGACTCCATTGTCTCTAACGGGACTTGAGAGTTAGTATATCTCCCTCCTGGTTCAACCACTATAGGCTGCAAGTGGCTATTTAAAGGAAGCTTAGAACTGAAGGGATCGTTGAAAAGTTTAAGGCTAGGTAGGTGGCTAAGGGGTACAAATAAAATAGTGGGAATCAATTATTTTGATACTTATTCTCCAGTATCTCGCATTACCACTATTAGAATGCTAATAGCCTTGGCATCCGTAAAGGGTCTTGTAATCTACCAAATGGATGTCAAGACAACTTTTCTTCATGGTAATATTGAAGAAGAGATCTATATGGAAAAGCCTGAGGGCTTTGTGGTGGCGGGTAGTGAAAAGAAAGTATGTAAATTGGTTAAGTCTTTGTATGGACTTAAACAAGCCCCTAAACAATGGCACCAAAAATTTGACGATGTTATTATCTCGTTTGATTTCAAGGTAAATGAATTTGACAAGGACGTCTATTACAAAGTGAAAGGTGATGAGTACATTGTCTTATGCCTATACGTAGACGATACTCTTCTCTTTAGTTTGTGTGTGAAGATTGTCCATGAGACGAAATCTTTCCTAAGTAGTAAGTTTTAGATGAAGGATATGAGAGAAGCTAATGTCGTTCTTGGTCTCAAGCTAATTCGTTCAGCTGATGGAATAACCATCTCTTAGTTCTACTACACTGAGAGTATACTTGAACAGTTTGGCTACAAGAACGTGAAATTTGTTAAGACTCCCTATGACCCTTCTGTGGCACTCTTCAAAAATGAAAGTAGTGTGCCTATAGCTCAACTTAGGTACTTTCAGATCATTGAGAGCTTGATGTATCTGGCAAACTGTTCCCAACTGGATATCTCCTATTCGGTCACTTAGATAAACATATACACGAGTTTTCCTAATTGTAAACACTAGACGACTCTAAATAGAGTGATGAAATATCTTAAGGGGACTACCTCCCTTGGATTGCACTATGGGAAATTTACAGCAGTTATTGAAGGATTTAGCAATGCTAGCTGGATAGCGAGTAACTCTGGGAGTTATGGTTGTACATGGTATGTTTTTACCATTGGCGGTGGAGCCGTTGCTTGAAGATCAGTGAAACAAACTTTGTTGTCTAGGTTGACCTTTGAGGCTGAACTAGTGGCACTTGACACCACCAGAATTGAGGCAAGATGGCTTCAAGGATTCATGTATGAGTTACCTATGGTTAGTAAACATGTCTCTGCAATTCCAGTACATTGCGACAACATGACTACTATTGATAAGATCAAGAGTGTCAAGTATAATAACAAAACTCGGAGACATATACAAATTAGACTTACGTCTGTTAAGGGTCTAGTGTCTCAGAAGGTTATAGTTGTGAATTTTGTTGGCTCTAAAGACAATACAGGTAATCCCATGACCAAGGGTCTTAATTCACATCAAGTCATGAAACCCAGACTAGGAATTGGACTAAAACCCATTGTTGGTTCACTCACAACACCAACCTAACCAATCTGAGTGGAGATCTCGCAAGGAAGGTTCAATGTGGTATTAACAAGTTGTTGAGTGAACTGAGTACCCATTTTTATACAGACTTTTAGGAGTTGTGTTCACTTAAGTGTGTTTGTGTCTTATTCCCTAAAGAACCTCGAGAGCACCATTTATTGATAGTTAGTAAGAACTTAAAGTTCTAAATGGATTCAAGTCATTTGACGAGATGTAAGTAGTGCGTCTCTAGAGACTCTCAACTATATGAATATTGTTATGTGGCCGCAACAAAGGAAAATGAGTTTATTTCCTTAAAGTATTCATGAATCAGGATTGGATCGCATGGCCGAAATGCGTTCCTATAGATTGCTGCAATAGCCTTGGACAGTTGTAGTCGTCTAATGCCTCCACAACAAGAATTCAAGTTCAAGACTTTGTTCACTTGATCCTGTGTTGATAGAAGTTGATTTACTAGGTGATGATTTAAATCGGAAGGTACCTTCACTGAAAGCTGGACATGTCTAAATCTCTGTTGGATTTTCCACTATGGATTTGTGAAGGATTGTTGGTTTTTGGGGCACTTTTTAGGGTAATTATCTTTTACCCTAGGGTTGTATCCTACAAACTAATGATTACTTTCTGTAATAGGACACGAGAGGTGACCCACCAAACTGCTATATCTGACCTACGATGGCTCTCCTACCACCCCCTCCTCCCCAAACCCCTCCCCTCTCCACCGGCCTCATGCCATTAGACTCTCTCCAGACCACAACAACTGACAACTTTTGCCAGCATTATACTCTCATCACTCCGCAGAGCAATCTTCAGAAACATGCCGACAACCGCCATCATGCACAAGCTCAGGCAAGACGCGAAGCCGGAGCAACACTTTTTATCTACAACCTGCCTGATGCTACCCAAAAAATCATAAGTCCCTCAACGACTCACAAGGCACCACGTGGCAGGTCTGGAATAATCGGGATGCGTAATTAAGCCCATAAGGCTGGACCTTCAGTGGGTTGGACCTTCAGCGAGCTGGACCTTTTGCGAATTGGACCTTCAGCGAAGCTAAGTTCTTCAGCAAAGCTAAGTCCTTCAACAAAGCTAAGACCATCAACAAAGCTAAGTCCTTCAGTAAGAGTAAGACTCTCAGCGAGCTACTCTCAACGAGCTAGACTCTCAGCGAGCTAGACTCTCAGCAGGCTAGACTCTCAGCAAGATTAAGACTCTCAGCGATCTAGACTCTCCAAGCCTAGCGTACAATGGAATCCCAATAAATTTCACTAAGTACGAAAAATAGCTCTATAAGGTCGTACCGCTCCCAAAATGACTCCATCGCACTTCAAATAATATTTTCTAGAGGTCTGGAGTCATTTCTAGACTCAAAAATAGCTTCAACAGTGAAACAGGAGTAAGGCTATACCTCCAGCAGCAAAACAGGATCAAGACTATCCCTCCAGCAGCAAAATGGGAGTAAGTCTATTCCCCTAGCAACAAAACAGGGATAGAGTTGTCCCTCAAGCATAAAAATAGGGATAGAGTTGTCCCTCTAGTAACAAAATGGTTGTAGAGCTGTTCCCCTAGCAAGGCAAAAATTAGACAAACTATACGGGGCGCCGCAGCGCCGGGCTCCACGCTGCGGTGCAACCTGGGCCAGCGCCATGCCACACGTTAGCCTTCAATTGCCTCCCAGACGATTTCTTTCGACCCCGAATAATGCGCAGACAATCTTAGACACTATTCTAAGGATAAC
>JAYMTA010006881.1:0-10034 GCA_036897625.1 Pelargonium cotyledonis
TCATATCCAATCCATCGTAATCCAAGGGGGGCCCTTGGATTATTTTATCCATCATATGATAGATATAAACCACATAATGGATTTCAAAATCCAATCCATCGTTGTCGTCAAACGTTGGATAAGAGAGTATGATGGATTTCGAATTCCAATCCTATATATCACTGCAATCAAACGCAACCTAAAAGTAAATTTACATCCATCATCCTGTGAGAGCTGCAGAAATGTCAATTTTGGATCATTGGTCTAATGCAAGCTGAACCAAAAACTTATGAGCTCGTATTTTGTCACTTTTATCGTGTCTACCCTTTCTTACTAAATACTGTGGCAGGTTCAAATTGATGAAAAATTGTCTGAAAAAAAAAGTGTGTTTTTGGTCTGATCCAATATTTAGGCTCGTATTATTAATTATACCTATAGGAGACCGTCAACTTGCGTGAGAATCTCTCTTGTGAGATATCCGATAAGAAAGTAACATTTGAAATCCACTTAGCAACCGAAGATTATATAGAGATTCTCTGTGTAGACATTTTCCGTCGACAATAGGTATAAGAGATAATAGAATATTCAAACAATAAAACTTAACAATGAGTTAAACAGATATATAAAAAAACCGAATGAACCCGAAACTAAAATTAACAGTTCGAGCTAGTGGTGTGGAATGTGAGATGGGGCTTGTGGGTTTGGTGTCAGACTCATCCATGGCATGTGGGTGAAGTAACTATTGACGGTTTGCTGAGGTTGCCACGCTACCTACTTAAGAAAACAACATTCTTTCCTTTTTCTTTTTCTTTTCTCATTTATCTGTTTTTATTCAATGCCTCAAATTATAAATAAATGTGCGACTGAAACCGTTGATTCTTTCCTATCTAAATAACTATATATTTAAATTGTAACGGTCCATAGATGAAAGAATATTTCCAACGGCCGCAAAATTGGCTGCTCGTATATATTTAAAAAAAATATATATTTATTTACTATTTAATGGGTTTTTGGTAAATTGCAGATTTATTATTATTTGTTAATGAATATGACCCCTAAATAAAGGGTTCAACCCTAATTCTTTGTCTGACCTTGTTAATCACATGCAAAAACGAAGGCTGTGGCTGGCTAATGGATAATAATAAAGAAGATGTTTTATTTTAGTCTCTTAATTAATTAAATTTTCTGAATCGGTATCGAAATTGACTTTTTGTTTTAAATTAATTCACAAACTATCTATATTGTTTCAGCTTAGTTCCAAATGAATAAAATTATGTTTTTATTTCGAATGAGTTCCATTTGTATCAATGTCATTAAATTAGTCTGATGCTGCATTTTTTATTTTTATTTTTTTTGTTTTTTATGCTACATTTTTGAATTAAAGAGCAATCGTACATCAACTGAATATAACGGCACCAGTTCAGATGAGAATAATTAAAAGCCAAATAACATAATTTGGATCAAACTAGACCAAAACGATAGTTTAAAGATCAAGTTAAAACAAAAATTAAATTGAATACTAATTCAAAACAAAATAATTGGTTCAGGACTAAAATAAAATACTTTTCTTATTATAATCAAAATTTTGAAATTGAGAGGATGGTTTTAGAAATGATTAAAGGGCGTTATAGTAAAATTTTGAAATCCATTCCAAGCTGTCATTTTCAGTGGTTGGCAGTTGGGTCATTTCAGCTCAATGCTTTTTGTACATATTTCTTTTCTGGGTTGTATTTCAATTTCCATTACACAAAAACATAATATAAAAAACATTTATTTAAAATTTAATTATTATTTTTTTCTTTGCTGGCTCGGTAAAGTTGTTAAGCTATAAGCACTTGACAAACAAGAGAAAAAAAAGTGAAGAAGAGCAAACCAAACCAAACCCATCATTCTCAAAGCAAAAGAGAGAGCAAAAGAGGAGAAAAAAAAAGGGGAGAGAAATTAGAGGAAGAAGGAGGGTTTCGCTGTTCTGTCTCTGCGTGAGGCTCAGAGAGAGAAGAAGAGAGAGAGCGGAGAAGAAGAAAAAGAAGATGCAGCCGGAGGCTCAGCCGCTAGCGGGAGGTGCGGGATCGGGAGGAGGTCAACCGCTAAACCAGCTGATGGTTCAGAATTCGGGAAGCTTGAGCTTCAGCAGCCATTTGTCTAAGGAAGATGAAGAGATGTCGAAGTCGGCTCTGTCCACTTTCAGAGCCAAGGAGGAGGAGATTGAGCGCAAGAAGATGGAGGTCAGAGAGAAGGTTCAGGCTCAGATGGGTCGCGTCGAGGAAGAGACTAGACGCTTGGCCCCCATTCGAGAGGTACTAAGCTGTTTTGGTGCTCCAAAACCCTGGTTTTTGCTCGTTTTGAATTTCAGTAATTTTTTGAAATTTTTTACATTTGGGTTTTGGTTCTGAGCTCTTTTTCTACTAAACCCACATCTCAGATTTGGTTTATTTACCGTGCCGTTTGAGGTTTTTGGTGTTATAATTTTTCAAAAAAGATGGATTTAAGCTCTACAACGGCTAAAAATCTTGATTTGTGCTTCAGGTAGCTGGTGAATTTTAACCCTTTTTGTGTATATTCTCCACCAACTTTTTTGAGCTTGAGATGAATCCATGTTGCTAATTTCTCCAATAATTGTACTGGGAGGGCTTTTTTGTCATTTTTTTCATGTGATACTAGCTTTCAAGTCTTGCTGTTTGACTGTTTGTAAAACAAGTTGATTCAATTGTGGGATTATTTGAAGTGGAGAACATGAATTAAAGCTTTGCCCTTTTTTATGCTATTCAAAAGCAAAATTGGGAGTTTTAGGAAAATCTTTGGGATGCTTAATATTTTACCGTTGGGGATAGGAAATTAGGGAATTAGGGGTCTATTTCCATGAAAGTTTAGAATTTATGTCATTCAGTTTCATCTACTTGTTCCAAGTAGAAGATTTATTAGGGTTGGTATTGTCTGAGAAAGTCAGTTTATGAGGTCTCAGTCTCAAGGTGGTGTGCTTTATCTGTGCAATTGATATTGAAAACTTGTAATTGCTAACGATTTCAACACAGTCTAATATGAATATGCAATGAATTACTAGGAGCTTGAGTCACTCTCTGATCCGATGAGGAAGGATGTAGCAGTGGTTCGTAAAAAGATTGATGCTGTGAACAAAGAATTGAAGCCACTGGGCCATTCTGTACAGAAAAAGGTGAAACTTTACCAAACCCAGTTTTCCCCAGCTACTAAATTGTGCTAATTAATGTACCAATACCTACGGGTCAGTTACTTGGGAAAGGCTAAGCGAAAAAAAACAGTAGCACTATAATTGCCCGATTTTACAAGTGCAGACCATGAATTTGTGTTTCTTCATGTGTATCACAGGAGAAAGAGTACAAGGATGCACTTGATGCTTTCAATGAAAAGAACAAAGAAAAAGTGCAGCTAATCTCCAAATTAATGGAGGTAGGTTACATATATAATTTATATCTGATTGCTTCTTTGTGTGCTGTGACCTTGAGATCACATGTCGAGTACCTACTTTAAATTCTAATATGGTTTATCTTTGTTGCGCTTTTCCATATTGAACAGCTGGTGGGCGAGAGTGAAAGATTGAGGATGAAGAAGCTAGAGGAGCTGAGCAAGCATGTAGAGTCGATACACTGATCAACTTAGACACTAGCAATGCTCATAACTGATCGTGAAAATTAGGTTTGTGTGATGTATTTAATTAAGATGACTGCTATTCTATTTATGGTATATGTGTGTCTGTGGGTTTGGTGTATTCTATGGTTTGTTTTTCGCTAGCTGATAATTTAGGAAAGGGAAATACCCGTTAAAACAGGTTTGTAACTAAACAACTTGTGCATTTTCATTCCATTTTTTTCTTTAATCATGTTATTCGCGCTGAATTGTTTTATTTAGTTCATGTATAATGTATTCTTCGTCGGGCATGAAATGTGGAAATGTATTTAAGTTTAATCATTTGTAGTATAATGTATTTGCAGCATGAGTGTGATTGATGCATGAGTTTGTACATGAATGAAAGTGCTGCAAATAGCTTATAACCCCCCGAATTAGTAAACAATTTATTCACATCATTGCGAGTTTTTCATGAAATTTGTACAATTACTAGTGTTCGTCCTTTCATAGTTATTGTAGATGCTATAGTTGGTTGGCGCACCAATGTTTACTCGCGTAATGGTGGGGCGTATGTGTTTTCGGGTAATGGTTTCATGATTGCATGTTTGAGGTATTTGATATGGAAACCTTGCTATATTCGTGAAAATGTATTGGCTCGAACGAGTAATTATCTTAATGTTGCTTGGGATATTAGAAAATGCTGAGTGGATAGCAAATATTGGGAGGCATTGATGTATGGTATCACGTGAAGAACAGAGAGTGAGACAACACTGTAGAGCGGTGCAAGCTTCCATTAACCGTTCATTTCTCTATCCACCATTAACGGTGGACAGAGCTTGAACCGTACTCTACTCATCATCATAACCCTCAAACAACAAAGAAAGTTATTTAAACAATGTTGTCATTGATGCATGAATCTGCTCTACTCTTACTCTGTCATTTTCCCTGCATTTATGGTCGGAACTAGAGCTGATAATTCGTGTCATAACACGTTAAGTAAATGTGTTTGGTGGACTGGTAGTGGTCAAGCAGGCTGAGCAAGGCAGCCATGTAGCTTACTAGCTTGCCATGCAAGGTCGCAAGCTTGTTGGGTTTAACTCAACATGTTTAATAATTGTCGTATACATGTTGGGATTTCAAAATACTCCCGACACAAATACTTAAGGGTGTAATCTAGGTTGGGCCGCAACAACCTCTCAAAAACCGGGTAAAATATGTTATAATCATGAACTGTGATATCATTGTTGGGTGCGTTTTGACCTTCTTACAATAAAAGTAAGCATAAAAGATGTGACTTTTCTCAATGTAGTGATAACGCGCTTAATAAGTTAGATAGCCCTTCAATTGAACTGAGTGTCTTCCATGTCATCACTTATAAGAAAATTCAAATCCAAAAGTGAGCTAAACTTCCACAACCGTTGTGGGATAGTTCAACCTAATCCTGAGTCTCCTTCAAACATCGATCTTGTAATAATGAACTCTGATACCACTATTCGGCACCCTTGAACCTTTTCTTCGGGAAAAAAATTAGCTAAAGAGTGAGACTTTTCCAATAAAATGACAATGGTACAAGCAAATGAATTAGGGGAGGATCTTTATGGCTCCTGAAGGTTTATGGGGATGGTACTGACCACACAGTTTCTTGTCTGTACTTGCCATTATCTTTCCTTCTCCTTCACTAGACTTGGGTTGAGTTAAGGTCTCTTTGTTAGGGTTAGGGTTAGGGTTAGGGTTAGGGCTAGTGTGATGCTTATTGTTGGATGGTCAATTTGTAGTATGGATGAGCTAAACTGAACCTAACATAACATAACCCAACCTAACCACTTGTGCCTTATAAAGACAGGGTGACCCAGCTTCCCACCCTCCCATCACCTTCCAATTCCAAAATAGATGTTTTACCAAAACCCATCTCATCAAAAGATGATAACAAATTCTATATTCTCTCTTTCTTATGTGTGTTCCTCGTTTTTCTTATAATTATCTTCAAGTATTTTGATATTAGCAAAACTAATTGTAGATTTAGAATAAGAACAGTCAAATTTTAGAATTTTAGTGTTTAACGAGTTGATTGGATTACGTCAAATCAATTTTAAGTCGTACTGAATTTTGGATGTTCGCAGATTCAAATTCAAACTGCCGGTTTTAATTTGTGTCGACCACTACAACTGTCGTTGTTATAAAGAAAAGATATTTAACATATGGACCAATCATATATAAGACAAAATGCAATTTTGTATTTAGTGAATCAATAATTATACTAAGTGGTACACACACTGTTCTGTTATTGTTTAGGAACATAACAGGTGAATCTTATACTTGACAATTATACTAAAACAGCACATATAAACTTCTAAACTCTTTCATAAATAACAAATATGGAGTGACCAAAACCCATAACTAACAAGGTGGAGGTTTTGTCCCTTTTCATTGTTTGTTGGGAATATTGTGTCCACCACATGTTATTACTTTTATACTTAAATAATTGATAATGAGATAATAAAGTTATAGTCCTCTAATTTGGTCATCTTTATGAATAATAAACTTGATGCGTCTATTTGACTCGGTCATTTTAAAGCGAGTCAAATCTTTCTACTCACAACAGTGATTCGATTTCGTTTCAAATGCTATTACAATTTTCGGGTTTTTGCGTTGACAGATTATATTTGTTTAATAAGGAAACGTTATCTTCAAGAGATTGAATCGCAAAAATTCGTACCTTTTTTTTTCTTCTGTCCAAATATAATTATCTCATAGGAAAAGTAGTGGGAATATAAATAGTGACGTTATTTGGTGAGAAGATGAGATGATCCAGCGCAGCGGTTCCCAACAAGCATGCTGTGCTATAAAGCAAAAGCAGCATTTGCAACACCACACCACACTTTTTGAACTCAAAGGAAATATCATAATAATATTCTTTTTAGTTTTGCACTCCATACCACCTCCCCCTTTTTCATATGTCAATCTCTAATAAGTGATTACATAATTTCAGTGGAAATGTCACTTTGTATAATTATGAATAGAATGTATCCTAATATACCATATCGGGGCATCGGTGTATCTAACAACGCCGACTTCGGTCTAAAATTAGATAAGAAAAAAATACATGTAATTTTATTTAGTTATGCTTTTTGTCAGTTCTAACATGTCTTGTTATTTGCGAGAAAATAAAGCTTCTGTCGCTTACACTCACATATGTTAATATTACGACATGTGTGTTCAATAAGTTAGCAAATATATCAATAAAGTGACTAACCTTAAAAAGCAGGGAAATGTGCGCCCAATAAAACCACAACAGAGGATCTCTTTAGAAAAAACGAAAATAATACGTACCTTTCAAAATTAACTCATGCTTGCGATTAAAACCGATAGGCATTGCGAACTCATACGCCCACTAGATTATACTCATGTTTTTTGTTTTTATTGTGTCTTTTTTAACCCTCCTGAAAATATATGCGGCTACAGTTGTGTTGCATATATCTAATGTATTCGGAACACATATTTCTTTCATACAAGGTAGCTTCTTTTTATTTTCTCAACATGAGATCCATAAAATCGTATTAGATTCTTCATGCCCACCGAGTTCGGATTCAAATTACGAACTCATAAGAGAATGTGAGTTGGGTTGAGTACAAATGTACAATGACTTGAAAGTTGATAACTTTCTTTCTCAAAGTAACCATGGATCAATTAAGCATGAATGTCATGTATAAAAATTGGTAGTGTCCTTGAGCCCATCAATGCAAGTAGCTAGTGCTTTTAGACCTCTAATTCCTTTGGGTGGGCCAAGCTAAAAATCATATATGGACCAACCAACATAGCTTTTTAAAAAAGCAATCCTAAAAACAATAAGTCTATACAATACTTAACACACACAGCCTCTGCTCTGCTATAACTCTCAGGCCCTATTCACCTGCTTAAACTGCTCTACCACAAATATGGCCCCCCATATCCATCCATAAATATGGCCTCTCTCAAGTTCACAATGAGGCCCACTAGATCCATCACCTACAATATTGTTCTCTTGGTTTCTTAACTATTTTTTAAGCGGGTCTATGATTAGCATCTTGAAGCCATATCGAGCCGAGAACGTAGACCCCCAAGGAGTACAAAGTTTCTTCCTACCAAAGGTAGCTACATTCCTTGGATCTCGAACTTGAGAGCTTTGATATTTTAGCTAAAACAACCTCTTATTAGTTAACCGAACGTTATATGTATATATTTTTTTGAAAAAAAAAAAAAAAAACTTTCCCACCTAACATATGAGCTTCCAAATAAATTATGCTAGCTCTACTTAAAATGTTTTGCTGGGCCAGCAATCCTACTCCAGCCTTATTAAGTGTGTCTTTTGAGGCATATAAGCCCAGTACAATATTTATGTGACCAAATTATTATTTATTTCTTTGTTTTCTCACAAATTATTTAAGATAATAAGTTGTAAACTGTATCGATCCAAATGAAGCCTCAACGAAAATTCTCTAAAATATATAAAATAGAGATACTATTAATTTTTTTTTTTAGAAAAAATCAAAATGTGGAAGCGTGAATGAATCTTAGGAGCCACAACGTGATGTTCCTCGTGTAAACAATATTCATATAAATTATTACGGTGCATGCATATATTAAAAAAAAAAAAAAAAAGTATGGTCCAAACGACATGGCTCATTATTTGTCCCATAACTCGTATCAAATATATGTAAATACACGTTGAAAGTTATTGGATTCTATATAGGTTAATAATTAAATTAAAAAACCATATAATAAAATGATATTTTGTTAGGGTAGGTTTGGTTCGTATGAGTCTATGGGTAGATGAAAAGAATCCATAGTTAGGGACAGAGAGTTTATGTCTTTTTCGTAGCCATGAAAGATCTGTATGTCTCCTTGAGAGTGACCTTTCTTCATTAAATATTACCATTATCACCTTCTTGCCACTTTCTCTAACCCTAACTCATAAATCATATATGATCTATACATAGAAAACAAGGTCAATATATGCTAAATATTGAGCATATATAGAACCAAACTCCTCTTTTTTCATGCTAAGCTCTATGCTGAATTTGAGGAGGGTGGGGTCTTATATGCCTCCTAGATTTTTATGACATATCTCTATTATTTATAGGTGTTACCATTGCTAGTGTAAAAGTAAGAGAATATGATTTCCAAAGTATGTGTTTGAAGCATCGGTATTGTCGAAGAAATTGCAAATATATGTCGGTCAGTTGAAAAAGACATAATTGTAGAAAAAAAGATCATAATAGTATTTGGTGACCCCACGATGCTCATCAGTTTCAATTGTGTACAATCAGTCATGAGTACATTTTGAAAGTACATGTAAAACACATGAAATATGATCATGCATAGTTTCTCACTTATGTAAATATTATTCAAATAGTGTTTTACTACTATGATCATTATATTGTTATGGTAAATTTTTCTTGTTATTTTTTTTTTTCATTCTAAAAGTAGAAAAAAAATGCCAACCATTCAAGAAAATTTATTTTTGGTGATAGCTACAAATTAGCTATCACGAGTGGGAAAACGACAACAATTTTTTTATAAGCAGTGTAACAATTGTGACTCAACCCACATGTCCCAAATGACAACAATTATAAGACTAAAAATCATAACTCTTTATTATTTATAAAGGGTTGTCTAAGATGTGCAATACTTGCACATGTTAAGGACAATTAATATCCATATTTATTGTCATATTTAAATTAGTTATTAAATAATAATTATAGTTAATAGTTTTCCTTAATTAATAATCTAGAGGTTGAGCACCCTTAGCTTCTTTAGCTTCCCGAAGTTGGCCGGGATCTCGCCGAAAATATTGGAGAGAGAGAGGTTATTGAAAAGGATAAAATAGTCTTTTACATATCCATATTAATTAAGAAAACGTATTAATTGTAATTATTATTTAATAACTGATTTAAATATGGCAATAAATATGGGTATTAATACATGTTAGACAAACCCTATTATAAAAACTAGGGTTAATTAATTTTGCCTCCTCTGGACTGAAAATTATTTTAGTTTTAACCTTTGTCCTCAAAACCATGTGATATTGACCCTTAATGTTTTTAATTTTATGATTCAAACCCTATTAACTTGCTACAGCAAGTTAAGTACCGACATGTCAGCTCACTTATCCAAGCAAGATGCCATGTTAGCTAAAACTGCCACGTCATTTCCTTCGTCTCAACTCTGGGACTCAACGCTCTCCGACGACGAGACTCCTACGTCATTGAAGCAAATTCTTAAAATGAAGAAAAAATTGAAGATTTATGTGGATCCTGCAGAAGCTTAACGCTTTCCAAGCCGCTTGATGATCATTGGAAAGGATTCGGTTCCGCTTAATGTCAATTAGGTATCTTCTTCATTAAAAATTAATTTGGAGATAGATCTGAATATAGTGAATAGTTTCTGAAAATTTAGTTTATGGTTGGTTCTGT
>JAYMTA010006882.1:0-10034 GCA_036897625.1 Pelargonium cotyledonis
ATTGAACGAGGGTTCATGATTCGGAGATCACCAACAGCTTGACCGATGGATTGTTGAACAATATGAGACCGCTGAGCAACAAACGCATCATAACTCAAAGGGTTACCAGTAGGTCCGTCAGGAGGAGCACCGGAAGCATGTGTAAGAGTGACGATGGCACTTCGCCAGATTGATGGGCCAAGAGTGCTAGTTATGGTTCTCAACAGCGGGAGATCATTAAGATCCCGGGTTTGAGTGTCTAGCCGATCCACGTAAAGGAAAATATCTGGAGGACACTTTTTTGTGAATCTCTTCACAGAAGATAACACTTTTCGGTTGAAACCTTGTTCAAGCACAGAAGACTTAAGACCAGGCGTATCAAAAACCCTAATTTTGACTCCGTCCACTGTTCCACTGATCTCTTTCACAGTCGTTGTGGTGTACTCAAATGCATCAATTTGAGACTTCTCTTCACCAAAAATGGAGTTAATGGTTGAACTCTTCCCCACTCCAGTTTTCCCAAGAACCAGTATGTTCAATGAGAAGTTCAAATCATCTTTCGAATCCTCTTCAAGCTGGGAGGCTGATCTCTTTGCAACATCAAGGTTAAACAGCTGACTGGTTTGCCTCCCTGCAACAAGGGCAAGCCGATATAAAACTTGTGCTGCTATCTGATCTTCTGGAGAAAAACCTAGTCTTTGAACAAGCCTTAGAAACTTAACCCTTATTTGCTGCATCTTTTCCAGCTTTTGTTTATCTTCTTCGCTCAAGTTAGCCTCGGAGTCTCCCCCAGTTGACAGAGTCGATGGAGAAAAAAGGTTGGGACGGTTAGACCACGAAGTAGGTTTTACAGACCGAAGAGAGGATCCCAATCCAGCAGGGCGCTCGACAGAGAATAGTTGGGATCCACCTTTGCCTGTAACTGTAATATTGCCGCCACCAGAGTCGGCGCCAGTTGCTGCTTTCAACAGTGCAGCCAATGCAGCAGAATCAAACATCTCCTTACCATCCCCTTCGTCATCGGTATCTACTTCTTCATCCGAATCTGTTGCGACTTGACCATCAATCCTCTGTGAGTATTCTTGAGAACTCCCTGCAGCTGAGTGAGAACCAGCACCTGATCGTTGTTCCAACTGCTCCAAAAATTGTCTGGCAGCTTCAGAACTTCCAAAAATCATACTTTCATCTTCTTCATCTGTAACTGAGCCTCCAAGTTCGTCGTCAAGTTCATCGTCAAGTTCGCCGTCATCCTCCTCTTCGTCATCCTCTTCATTTGTAACTGAGCCTTCCAAGTTTTCATCTTCAGTATGTTCTGCATCATCTGTTGCATTGGTTTGCACAGGTTCAGCATAAGAACCCAGCAACTTAGTTGCATCTCCATCTACTTCGTAGCTAGACAAAGCTTCTACTGAAGGCTCAATATGTTTGGCATCAGATTCAGCCGTTCGCTCAAGTTCAGTGGCCGGTTTTGCCTCAGAAACCAAGCCCACAGTTTGACTTTCATCGGCACTAGCCTCCACTTTCTCATCAACTACAACACTCATGTTTGGATCATTAATTGTTTTCATAGAACCATCATCAAATTCTCCATCGAGTTTAACCTTTTCCACAGGAGTAGCATCAGTGGTTTCAAGTATTTTATCCATTGAAAGTTCGGCTATTTTTTCAGGCTCTTCAGCATCAGCTCTAATTTGCTCAAACACGTTATCCACGCTAACAGTTGTAACGACTTCACTCTCCTCTTTAATCTCAGAATACTTGTTTTCTTCCACAGCACCAACAACAGCTTCTCCTGAAGCCAACAAGTCCACATGTATAGCTTCTACAACTGAGTCAACTTTGCCCGGTTCACCCAACTTCTCATTTCCTGATTCTACCATCAAAGGATCTACTTTATCAATTTCACTACCATAATCAGTACTGGCTTCTACAACTGAATATCCTCCCGTAAACTCCACAACATCAGGTTCACCCAACTTCTCATTTCCTGATTCTACAATCAGAGGCTCTACTTTATCAAAATCAGTTCTCACTTCCACAACATCCGGCTCACCCAACTTCTCATTTCCTGATTCTACAATCACAGGCTCTGCTTTATCAAAATCAGTACTAGTCTCCACAACATCCGGTTCACCCAACTTCTCATTTCCAGATTCTACAATTACAGGCTCTGCTTTATCAAAATCAGTACTAGCTTCCACAACATCAGGTTCACCCAATTTCTCATTACCAGATTCTACAATCACAGGCTCTGCTTTATCAAAATCAGTACTAGCTTCCACAACATCCGGTTCACCCAACTTCTCATTTCCGGATTCTACAACCACAGGCTCTACTTTATCAAAATCGGTACTAGCTTCCACAGCATCCGGTTCACCCAACTTCTCATTTTCGGATTCTACAATCACAAGCTCTACTTTATCAAAATTGGTACTAACTTCTACAACTGAGTCTCCTTTGCCCGTAAACTCCACAATGTCCAGTTCATTCAAATTCCCATTCCCTGATTCTACAATCACAGGCTCTACCTTATCAACTTCACTATCCAAATTACTACTACCTTCGACTACCTTATCTTCGACATCAACAGAACCCAAATTAGGAATCATCAAAACCTTATCTTCCATATCAACAGAACCAGACTTGGGAATTTCTAAAACCTTACCTTCAACCACATCACCAGAACCCAAATCAGCCTTTTCCAAACCCTTATCTTCTCCTCCGCCGGTCAAAGCCCGAACAAGCCCCTGCAATGTGTCTCCAACACCACCACCTTTCAAAAACTCACCAAAACCCCCATTCTCACCCAACCCTTTAACAGCCATAACCGGCTTCGGAGCTTCTTCACCACCCACCTCCCCAATTTCAACATTCACCTCGGAACCAGAAACCCCAAACATCTTCAAGCCCTTATCAACAGCAATCCCAAACAAATTCCCCTCCTTCAGCATTCCTCCCACAATATCATCATCGTCATCATCACTATCAATCGCCGAAGCTCGCGCAACCGGCACCAGAGGCTCCACAAACGGAGCTTCAGAATCAGCCCCTGGTCCCACCTCCTCCTCGAACTCCTCGCCGCCACTCAAAAACTCTCCATTTTCATCGTCCTCTTCGTCGTCACTGTTGGCGTTTCTGGTAGCGCCATTCTCGACAAATTGTTGAATTGTAGCTTCGATGTCGGAATCGAGAGAACGAGGAGAGGAAGAAGAGGAGGGAGAGGAGGAACCCGGAGAATCAGAGAGCTCCTGAAACGATTCCTGCTCGAATTGATCGGTGTCCATGGCGCGGAGCAGAGATATGGGAGAGATAGGGTTTAGGACAAGAAAAGGTAGGGTTTTGAGGAGTGATTGGTGTTTGGTAGGAGAGAAAATGGATTGGGTTTGAGAGCGCCACAGAGGTTGGCGCCGAGACGATAAGGTTTTGTTGCGACTCTTGGCTCTCGCACCAGTTGCGTGAAGACGTATCGGTTCGTTGGTTTTGAGCTTTGGAACTTTTCGATGCTTTGCGAAATTACTTTATTGCCCCTTGACAATTTGAATCTGAATATGCGAGCACTCGAAACTATACGTGACAATTCAATTTTCGGTTTGGATTGTAAGTGAGTAACTTGTATCCGACCTGAAATTCGAATAAAGATATATAATTTGGGTGTCTGCACATTCATGTTCAAATTGTCGAGGGGTAATAAAGTAATTTCACAATGCTTTGAATTATGTTAGATGATGTCAAACTCACTAGTTTCATCAATTGCATTAATCTAACTACAAAAAAGTTTGGGTTCATTCAAGTTTCAAGTCGGGCATAATTCAAATTCTACATGCAAGTTCAGTTAGGTTGCCCACCGCAAATTTTTAAGGGCAATTCAACTTGAACCGATTCGAAAATTGGTTGTTCCATTGAAAATTTTCAAGCCGAATTTTAGATTCTCACGAGTTATGGTATGAATTGACAGCTTTGCCTGAAACTCGACTTCACAATTTTAGAGTTTGGTCATGTAGGAGAAATTCATGTTTTTTTCATGTCAGGTCAGGTTATCATATTTGATTTTTTTTAAATTATAAAAACATATAATATTAGCAAACTGAATAAAATATGTATATATGAAATCACTGAAATGAACATAAAATTTATTAACTTATTAATATTCAACTATTATGCAACTTTGCTAAAAAATTAGGTAACAAAATGTATTATTCTAGTTTTAATTAATACTAATAAAAATATGGTGGACTTGATCAATGAGGTTGGCTATACATATTTAAATCACGATTCTTTCTAACCTAACCTAACCTAACCCTAACTCAAATACTAGTTCATGCTCTCCTCCATTTAATTTCTACAATTAATTATCATTTTTATTTTGGTACAATTATATTTATGTTTGTGAAAGTTAGAATTCAAATTTGGGTTTGAATTCCAGGGTATAGTTAGATATTGGTTTGTGTGCTATCAAATAACTAGCCCGCTATGCTTTATCGAGAAGTGTGTTTTATCTGGCGAGTCATCATCAGATACACATTAATTTTTTGCCACCAACAACAAAACTGAGAAAATATAATCTAATGAGATGTTTTTACACAAGGTATCGTTACAGTTTATCATTTTTTTATTAAAAAAAAAAAAAAAAAAAAAAAAAAAGAGATTACCAACACACTAAATACTCTATATGAACATTTTGGAGAAAGAAAATTACACAAAAATAAAACTACATCAATATCTAATCCTCAAATGTTAATCTTTCCAAATATGAACAAAAACAAAAATAATTTGGTGGGTATAATATTTATACACTTTTTTAACAAATATTTATACACTTCTTAAATTGTGGGTCTCTTTATATTTATATATACATACTATACTATTTGTTAGAATCATGATTTAAAAGGTAATTAGAGATATAGTACATAACTATCTCATAGTTTTTTTTATTATTATTGTTAAAAAAAATTATCAACATCTCATAGTTCATTTTACAATGTCAAGCTATCTAATGATTATATTAAAAAAAATTGTGTAATTTGATAAATTTTACAATATTTTTAATTACCCTTCATCACATGTTAATTGCGTGAATAGTGTAATATCACTTATACCTAAACTACCTCAATATATATTTGTATTGAAATAATGTATTCATACAAGGAAGGATAATTTGCACGCTCATTGATATTGTGTGATCATTAGCCGTCACTAAATAATATACGAAATAATCGTGCATTAATTTGGTCATATGGGGTATCCGGTTTTAGTTTTACGTGCATCTTCAAATTCAATGTTCATCTTGCGATTTTAGTGGCGTGTCTCACGTAGGATTTTAGTGCATTCAAAACATACACACATATAAGGGGTTTGAAGTTTGGCACATCACCTTAACAATTATGTCAACTCGTTCGATACGTAATTGTAGACACCCAAATTCGATTCGATTTTTTTTTTCTGTGGGTTCAAGTTACACAAAATAGACAATCAATTTTCATATTCAGGATTAAAAAACTCTTATGAGGTCACATATTTTACGCACAAAACTCAAAAAATTGTTTCAAAATCCGCACTTCACGCCCCTTTTGAGTAGGTTTCGGAGTTCGGAGTACACATCCTTGACTTGAATTCGGCCGAACCAAAGTGTCAACTCAAACTTAAAATCACGTGTTTTTAGCAAATAATTCAAATTATACACGCGTACCGATTTAGACAAGTAGAGAGAAATTATGCAAAGTAAACTGATAATTCAAACTTCGAATTGAACTCAAAATCCTATAATGGAAACCCAAACCCGAATGAAAGATAACGAGTTTATTTTATGCGACTCAAACTCTGAAAAAACATAAAGTCGTATTTCAAGTGTTCGCGAGTTTAGATCCGAATTGACAGGGGCAATAAAGTAATTTCACATTGACTTTACAACTATCGTAAAGTACCAAATCTACCATCTCTCTGCAACAAAACCTGATCGCCTCTGCGTCGTCTACTCTGCGGAGTTCCAAAAAGCCTTCGATTTCGCTTTCAAATTCGCAAAACCCAATCCAACCCAATCCGTTTTCTCTCCCACCAAACACCAATCAATCCCCAAAACCCTACCTTTCTCTCTCCCAAAACCCTATCTTTCCCAAATCTCCGTTCCACGCCATGGAAACCGAGCAATTCGCGCCGGAATTGTCTCAGGAGCTCTCCAATTCTCCAGGTTCTTCTTCTCCTTCCTCTTCCGACTCTCTTCGCTCTCTCGATTCCGATATCGAGGCTTCAATTCAACACTTTGTTGAGAATGGCAAATCCAAAACCAATAGCAGTAGCAACAGTAGCGACGACGACGATGATGAATATGGAGAGTTTGTGAGTGGCGGCGAGGAGTTCGAGGAGGTTGATTCCGATGCTCCTTTTGTGGAACCCTTGGTGCCGATTGCGCGAGCGTCGGCGATTGATAGTGATGAAGACGATGACGATATTGTAGGAGGAGATGGTGCCGATAAGGGCTTGAAGTTTATTGAGGTTTCTGGTTCTGCTGAGAATTTTGAAATTGGGGAGGCGGGTGTTGAAGAAGCTCCGGAGCTGGTCATGGCGGTGAAAGTGTTGGGTGAGAATGGTGGGTTCAGTGAGTTTATGAAAGGAAGTGGCGGCGGAGAAGATAAGGTTTTGGAAAATCCTAATTTGGGTTCTGCTGATTTGGTTGAAGATAAGGTTTTGGAAATTCCAAAGTCTGATTCTGTTGATGGGGAAGAGGGGAAGGTTGTTTCCGCCTCCGGAGATACTAGTAATTTGGATAGTGAAGCTGATAAAGTAGAGCCTGTGGTTGTAGAATCGGGAAATGAGAAGTTGGGCGAATCGGAAGTTGTGGAGTCTACTGTTAAAGGAGACTCAGTTGCCTCAGTTGTAGAAGCTAGTACCGATTTTACTAGTGACATTGATAAAGTAGAGCCTGTGATTGAAGAATTGGAAAATGAGAAGCCGGGTGAACAGTATATTGTGGAGCCTGTGGTTGTAGAATCAGGAAATGAGAAGTTGGGCGAACCGGATGTTGCAGTGTTTACTGATAAAGGAGACTCAGTAGTAGAAGCTAGTACTGATTTTAGTAGTGAAATTGATAAGGTAGAGCCTGTGACTCTTGAATCAGGAAATGAGAAGTTGGGTGAACCTGATGTTGTGGAGTTTATGGGTGAAGGAGACTCAGTTGTTGAAGCTATACATGTGGACTTGTTGGCTTCAGGAGAAGCTGTTGTTGGTGATGTGGAAGAAAATAAGTGCTCTGAGATCGAAGAGAAGGAAAGAGAAATTGGTACAACCGTTAGCGTGGATAACGTGTTCGAGCAAATTAGAGCTGATGCTGAAGAGCCTGAAAAAATAGCTGAACTCTCAATGGATAAGATTCTTCAAACCACTGATTCAGCTCCTGAGGAAAAGGTTAAACTCGATAGAGAAATTGATGATGGTTGTGTGAAAACAATTAATGATCCAGACACTAATGTTGTTCATGAGAAAGTGGAGGCTAGTGCCGATGAGAGTCAAGCTGTTGGCGTGGTTTCTGAAGAGAAACCGGTCACTGAAGTTCAATCTGATGCCAAACAGATTGAGCCAGTAGTAGACATAGCTGTGGACAAAATAGAAGCTTTGTCTAGCAACGAAGTAGATGTTGATGGAACTAAAGTGCTGGGCTCTTCTACTGAACTTATGAAAACTGATGCAATGGATGGTGCAGAACATACTGAAGATGATCAGATTCATGTGAGTGCTCGGGGTGAAAATTCGGAAGACAAGGCCAATTCCCTCGAGCCTACAGATGAAGAGGGCGAACATGAAGGCTCAGTTTCTGATGAAGAGGATGAAAGTATGATCTTTGGAAGTTCGGAAGCTGCCAGACAATTTTTGGAGCAGTTGGAACAACAATCTGGTTCTGGTTCTCACTCAGCTGCTGGGAGTTCTCAAGATCACTCACAGAGGATTGATGGTCAAATTGCAACAGATTCGGATGAAGAAGTAGACACCGATGAAGAAGGGGATGGCAAAGAGATGTTTGATCCTGCTGCCTTGGCCGCACTGTTGAAAGCAGCAACTGGCGCTGACTCCGGTGGTGGCAATATTACAGTTACAGGCAAAGATGGATCCAAGCTATTCTCCGTCGAGCGTCCTGCTGGATTGGGATCCTCTCTCCGGTCTGTGAAACCCACTTCGTGGTCTAATCGTCCCAACCCTTTCTCTCCTTCGTCTCTGTCAACTGGGGGAGACTCTGAGGCGAACTTGAGTGACGAAGAGAAACAAAAGCTGGAAAAGATGCAGCAAATAAGGGTCAAGTTCTTGAGGCTTGTTAAAAGACTAGGTTTTTCTCCAGAAGATCAGATAGCAGCACAAGTTTTATATCGGCTTTTCCCTTTTTGGGGGAGGCAAACCAGTCAGCTGTTTAACCTTGATGTTGCAAAGAGAACAGCCTCCCAGCTTGAAGAGGATTCGAATGACAATCTGGACTTTTCCTTGAACATATTGGTTCTTGGGAAGACAGGGGTCGGGAAGAGTTCAACCATTAACTCTATTTTTGGTGAAGAGAAATCTCAGATTGATGCATTTGAGTACACCACAACTACTGTGAAAGAGATCAGTGGAATAGTGGACGGAGTCAAAATTAGGGTGTTTGATACGCCTGGTCTTAAGTCTTCTGTGCTTGAACAAGGTTTCAACCGAAAAGTGTTATCTTCTGTAAAGAGATTCACAAAAAAGTGCCCTCCAGATATTGTCCTCTACATGGATCGGCTTGACACTCAAACCCGGGATCTTAATGATCTCCCGCTGTTGAGAACCATAACTAGTACTCTTGGCCCATCAATCTGGCGAAGTGCCATCGTGACTCTTACGCATGCTTCCTGTGCTCCTCCTGATGGACCTACTGGTAACCCTTTGAGTTATGAGGTCTTTGTTGCTCAGCGGTCTCATATTGTTCAACAATCCATCGGTCAAGCTGTTGGTGATCTCCGGATGATGAACCCTAGTTCAATGAATCCGGTTTCTCTCGTTGAGAACCATCCTTCCTGTCGCAAGAACAGAGAAGGCCTCAAGGTGCTTCCCAACGGACTAACCTGGAAACCCCAGTTATTTTTCTTGTGCTACTCAATGAAAATTCTCTCGGAAGCAAGCTCTCTCACCAAACCTCAAGACCCACTTGATCATCGCAAGCTCTTTGGGTTTCGTGTCCGTGCACCTCCTCTACCGTACCTGTTGTCCTGGCTGTTGCAGTCTCGTACGCATCCAAAACTCTTAACCGATCAAGGTCACAATGATGTTGATTCTGATATTGTGGTTGATGAGTCTGATCAAGAAGAAGAAGAGGATGAGGATGAGTATGACCAGCTTCCACCATTCAGACCTCTCACCAAAGAGCAGCTCAAAATGCTTAGCAAAGAGCAGAAGAATGCGTATTTTGATGAGTATGAATACCGGGTGAAGCTCCTCCAAAAGAAGCAATGGAGAGAGATGAAGAAAGGAAAGATGGGCACAGATGAAATGGGTGAAGGTGAAGGAGAACGTGCCGGTGAAGGTAATGGTGAAGTTGAAGAAGCTAGTAATGATGGTATTGTATCTGTTCCTTTGCCTGATATGGTCCTGCCACATACCTTCGACGGCGATAATCCTGCATACAGGTATTTTATTGTCTTTTTAGCTTACCAATTTTGTTTAGTAAAGTGTATTGGTTAATGTTTGATGATGATAATACAGGTAAAATACTGTCTTAGTAGCTTTTTAGTATTCTGTAGTAAAGTTTATCGGTTCATTGTTATTCATAATATCGTCTTATTAGCTTACTAGTATTGTTCATTAAAGTTATCAGTTCATGTTTGATGATGATAGTGTGTTTTTGTACTATCTTTATAGTATATTGGATGGAAGCCTTATTGTTTTGTGAAGTTTTTGATTCATGTTCGATAATGATTATGGACTACAGGTACCGGTTCTTGGAACCACAATCACAGTTGCTGACAAGGCCAGTTTTGGACACCCATGGTTGGGATCACGATTGTGGATATGACGGCGTCAACGTTGAGAATCGTGCTTTAGCCCTTGCCCATCAGTAT
>JAYMTA010006883.1:0-10031 GCA_036897625.1 Pelargonium cotyledonis
ATAATAATGGGAACACAGTAAGTCTTCTCCGAATCACCCGGAGGTTATAAACATCAAGTATCAACTTGGATAATCAAGAAATAATCAACCGGATAGGTTGGAACTCAAAATAGAGATAAAGAAATCGGATGGATCTCACCAAATTAATCGGATCAATTTGTAGAGGATGAACTCGTGAGCGCGGTGCTGAAAATTTCAGCCCAAACGGAGCTCGTTTGCCCACTCAAATCACCAAGCCCCTTTCCTTCTCTCCTTGCTCTTTCTTCTCTCTGTTTTTGGTTTTTGCTTGCTGCTCTTGCTGATTCCCGCAGCCCTCATTTCATTTAAGAGATGATAAAATAGGTGTAAATACCATTTTGCCTTCATAGGACAAAATTACATAATTGCTCCCATTAAATAGGGACAATTCCAACAATAAGAAGGGCACGGATAGAAGATGGGAAGATAGAATTCTTTCCCGGCATAAACCACAAATTTTTATCGTGTTTGGAGTTTAGTCACGGTTAAGAATCACCCTTCCTTGTGAATGTGTTTTATGGGGATTGAATAAATTAGTATTTTTCTTTAACTACCCTTTTGTTCTTATCACATCATCAACTTACTCAACGAGATATTTTGGATTATCATACTTAACTGGTGAGTTAAGAAAATATAAAACACTCAATTTTAAACAAAATTTCAACAAAAGAAAAAGAAAAATGCTAAATGTCCCAAATATTGTACAAAATTTTATGTACAAAGTGACGTGGCAGTTTATGTGACACGTATATTTTTCATTTTTTTGTGCTTAAAATTAAGTTTCGACAAATAATAACCCGACATATATGATACCACCATCCTTCCATGAATTTTTGCCGCGGAGCGCCCGATTTATAAAATATACTGCACACGTGGCGTGTTATGGTTAGGCCAAGTCATTGATGAGATAGTTGATGTGTCATATCCCATTAAATAACACATCATTTTGAACAAATAATTTTGTACAACTTTTGGGACATATAGCATTGCAAATTACATATACATTTGAAGCATTAAGGCCTTGTTTGGTAAGTCTACTAGTTGATATAAACTTTTTTCTGGCAAAAGTTTGTTTGGTAAAATGGTCTATATCGTGAATGTCTATAGACATTTATGTAATATAGACAATTTGGCTCTATTTCTCACAGAAGGTTGGTTGCTCCTGCAAGATACTGTTGACGTTTATATGGTTCTTCTACTAAAAATACCCCACATAAATCTTCATATATAGTTCTGTGTCTGGGCAGTGTATCCACATGTGCTGGTGGGTATATTTTTCTGGGCGGTGGACCCTGTAAACGTGTGAGGTATATCTTCAGACGCGGTATACCCAGATGTATAAGTTGGTTTACCTCCTATTTGTTATCTTGTGTCTTGTGTATGAACGGTAGATCTTGTTGTTTGTTGGTTCGACCACGTAGTTATATTTTACATATTATTCATAACATGCAAGTGATAAAAATGACTATCCTTTTTTAACCTTAAGGACGTTTGGTCATTTCATAAAAATGACCTTTTAGACAAATTTAACTAATAATATATTTTGTAATTGTCTATAAACAGTAATTTCTATAGACATTTAACTTACACAGTGAATACCAAACAAAGCCTAAAGGTAGAGAAGATGGTATTATGATTGGCATATATATGATTATAGATGAAACGAGCAATAGCTAGTGATCAATTCTCTTTCGAAATTTAATAGTGATCAATTCTAATAACCTGAAAAAGAGCAAATAATACTGGCCTAATGAGTAGTTAATTAGCTACATTTACATACCAATAAAGTTCATATGAGTGTGATTACGTAACCGATAAACTTGTGAAGACTGATCATTGGATTATGGATAAATATAGTGTTTTTATTCCAATATTGATAGAAAGTATATAGCTGCAAAAATTAGGTGAGAGGACTATATAAATATCTATTATGCGAAAACAAACATGACGTATCACCATGGACGGAGATAGGAAGAGAAGTGCGGGGGCAGTTACTTCCGCTAAACTTTTTTTCGGTTGAAAATTTATCATATATTTTTATTGTTTTTCAATTTTATTCCTACTCTTTTTCTAATTTTTCCCTCATAGAAATGCTAATTCTCTCTGCATGCCCCAGTAATTTAAAACATTTTTCTCATTTCCTATAATTTTGCCACCACCGAGTAAACATTATAGATTCGGCCCTGCGTACCGCCTACTTCAGCTTCAAAAAGTGTTTGAATTAATGGTTTCATGAATGTGGTCTATATTAGGATACTAATTAATTAATAATTAAATGCGGTCCTGCATGGCTAGGGTTTGGCCAATGGCTTTAATATTTGAGTTGCCAAAATTCAGATTGAGGCCAGTTGAGTTTGGTTTGTTTGGCACAAAATAAATAGTTATGGACCCACACAGACAAACACTCCCAAGTCCCAACTGGAAGGGAATAAGGATGGGCACGCCGTGCACTGCTCGCTCATTGCTTTTATTTTCAACTTTCTTTTTTGGGTTTATACCATGGGGTATTCTTAAGCGGGCCCGTGCACTCGCAGTTGACATTTTTAAACCGTACATTTTACCACATCCAGATTAATCCCCACTCGCCCCACTGTCAGCGCACTAAACGGTATGGGGCTGACCTATAAGTTTTTTCCATTCACAAGTGCTGGGATTCGAACTCTCAATAACCTCTTGGTTAAAGGACGTAGTGTTGAAACAACTGCGCCAACCCACTGGGTTCAACCCTATAGCTTTCAGTGGTCCACCTTATGATGTTGCATAAATATAAAATAATAAAGTAAATGTTGAGAGTTTTTTTGTTTAGAAACATTAATTTCACTTATATTACTGACAAATTACATACTATGTTAGAGACCGAGCTGATATATAATTGAATATTTCAAGAGTATTGATTCACAAATCTCGGATGCTTAGAAGAACGATCACCTGCCATACATAATCGGTTTACATATTTTTTTTATAAGCAACCGATCGAACTTGAAATCTCAAAAGAAGCAAGCGTCTTAAACCACTTGCTCCATTTATGGTTGTTAATTGATTTATATATTGACGACAACAACGAATAACAATAAGACCATTCATTGTTCTCTTCAAGAGTATTTGACGTGCAACAGCCCCAAGCAAAATCCACCTCCGAGTCATAATGAAAAAAAGCTTACAATAAGGGAAGGAAAAACAAAACAAAACTTTCAACGATAAGATACTTAAAACAATTTCTATCAAGTAGGAACAAAATATATAACATACATAACTACTAAAGTATGATTTAAAACATAAAATATAAAAGAATCAATTTACCCTTGTAAATAATTAAACTATAATAAATTAAATTAAAACGGTTGGTTAATATTCGAGAAAGTGGTCTTTCCCGCTTATGCGTGTGGAGTAGGGTTTTCAAATAAAGTGGCTGGAAGCTTGCGGCGGCAGTAGTGGAAGAACACGGGAGTTCGTTTGCGGAGAGACTGATTCAATTGCACGATTGGTGCTGGGCGGCGAGGAAGGGATGGTACAACGTAGATCGTGTGGAGTGGTGCTATGTCGCGGATGGGATCGAGAGAAATGGCAAGACATCTGGAAAAGGGGATGCAGATGATGGCCATAGCGGGGGAGGACGAAGGAGGGATGGTGGTGGATATGGTGGCAGAGGCGGAGGGAGTGGGAGGGGTTCAGAAATGGAGGATTGACGGCAGGTTTCTAACTCCGACAATAGCGAATTTCGACACCATGAGACACCAAATGGCTTCCGTATGGTCTGATCAAGAGGCTTGCGGCATGGACCTGGTGGAGAAGGTCCTCCCTGAAGCTTAATTGGTGATGGGTAAGGGTCGACCCGGGGCCACCAGGTGTTTAGGCGGGTAGGGTACGGTTAATGCTAACAATTTCGAGTCTCGTGTTAGAACTAGAATGATTGTCTGGTATTGGGTTAAGTTATTTCCAGTTCTCGTGTGGATTTAGAATCAGCGATTTAAGGGGTCGACTAGGGTCGGGTTTTTGGATTTCCGTCTGGTTTTCAAAGTTATTCGTAAATTGCTTGTAACTTCATTTGATTTTCTAGTAATAATATTTGTATTATTTTCCTCAAAAAAAATTTACCCTTGTAAACAATTACTCTTAGGTATAAGCATATAGTGAATGCAAAGATGATAACGTAATGTTTACATATGGATTAAACACTAGGAGCCAGTAATAATGATGAAATTAATAAAATTTTAAAACTAATCGAATCAAATCTGATAAATTTGTATTTATAATTCACTAAAAAATAATATAAATAAAAAATGATTGAACTAAGAAGATGGACAATTATTCAAAGAAAAAACTATAATGAAAAATTAGGAAGAAGAAAGATATATCTTATAGATAATAAATTAAGAATAGTTTGTATTAGAATCACTTGCACAAAGTAGGCCACCCTCAACCTACAATTAACATAACATGTTTAATCTCCATTAATGGCCCCCAAAAATCTCACATGCTTTATTAATTCAAACTTAATTATTTATTACTTCAATCGTCGGCACCGGCTATCTTGCTTATCGCAATTTCACTTTAACTAATTTATGTCAAACAAAATTAACTCCAAAAAATCTACAAACACACACTAAAATCAACATCAGTTAGATCACTTTTGACAATTAGAGAGCGAAAAAAAAAAATCAAAATTAGCCATAAAGTGTTGCTCACATTAGATTTGTTGTGCTTTAATTTACACATAACAATCAATATTCATGGAAGCTAGCCTTCAAATTTGATGATGGTGGTACTCACTAGTAACTAAACTAGCTATGAACCCAATTAATCTTTTCATTGATTTCAAATTGACAAGTGAACCATACCTGAGTTTGACATTAAAATTAACTATTTTTTTGACAGCAAATTTTATACTATAAATAAAATTTAATTTAGAGTTGAATGTATATATGAAGAGAGAGCACAAAACAGAAAGAGGGTGAAGACAAGGAAGAAGAAACCATATGTACATGTGAGAGGTAACAAGCCGGTTAGAGACGGCCAGTACACAACAAATTTGTATCATCCACCTCGCCCAGCCTCGCTTCGCCGGTTAATATTTTACATTTGCCAGCTACTGATACATATATATATTGTAGTTAATTATATCCAGCTGCACCTTCCCTTTTCACCACATTCTTCTTTATATACCTATCTATTGGAGGACTCAGTCATCATCATCATATATTCTCTATTCTAATTCTTATGGCGAAGTTATCACAGAAAACCGCGAATTCCACTTCTACAAATGTTGCGAATATAGCTAAGACTGCTGTTACGAAGGTCAAACGAACGAGGAGGAGCATGCCGAGAGACTCTCCTCCTCAAAGAAGCTCCATTTATAGAGGGGTCACTAGGTATTTTATATGTATATGTTTGTTTTTATCGATTTCTTGATTATGGTAGGTGTAATTACAATTATATTGAGTATGTATCTGTGCATGGATTTGTCTAGGCATAGGTGGACAGGACGATATGAAGCTCATTTGTGGGACAAGAATTGCTGGAATGAATCACAGAACAAGAAGGGAAGACAAGGTTTGTAAATTTAGAACTATTGATATATATCAATGACTGATTTTATATGTAGTTATTCGTAACTGATTAAATTTTTTCTCGTTAATAATCTTGATTGGTGTCGATTACCGATCGATATATATGTATTTGTTTTGGGGTGGAATGCAGTGTATCTTGGTGCTTATGATGATGAAGAAACTGCAGCTCATGCATATGATCTTGCAGCATTGAAATATTGGGGACAGGAGACCATTCTTAACTTTCCGGTACTAAAATGTTTATAATTAACATTGTTCTTGTTCTTTGAATATCAAAGCTATGAATATGGGGATCATATATAATTAATCATGTATTTAAAATTGCAGCTATCTACATATGAAAAAGAATTGAAAGCAATGGAGGGTCAGTCCAGGGAAGAATATATTGGATCTTTGAGAAGGTAATTAATTAAATTATTTATTACAAGTTTAACTTCAATTAGAATATCCATAGATGTGATTAGATTCTGATACTATTATTTTTATATATATTGCAGGAAAAGCAGTGGATTTTCAAGAGGAGTTTCAAAGTACAGAGGTGTTGCAAGGTATCATCATCATCATCATCTTCATAAATACTCAAATCATGTTTTGTAACTAATCTTTTTCTATAAAAATTAAATTAGGTTTATTATTGTAGTTGAGTGGTATTGATTTATAGTTAAATTTGAACATTGAGCAGACACCACCACAATGGAAGATGGGAAGCTAGGATTGGAAGAGTGTTTGGCAACAAATACCTGTATCTTGGCACATATGGTACTTGCTCTTCTCCTCTAAGTTAATTACTCTTAAAATGCTTGCAATTGTTTTGGTCCCGACATACCTAACTGAAATTATATCTTACCACTGCACACACATGGACATAACAGGTCACATTAAACGGGTATGTGTGATATTTTAATTAAACATCGAACATGACTTCACTTTTTTCTAAACTATGTATAAATGAGAATAAAGAATTTAAGCCAAACATTTTATGGTTTAGGTTAAGCCAAACCAAATGAGGAGATGATACCTCATTAAATTTCACACATACTCATCCAACTGAATTGGTGGGAGCGGAGCGACCCGTTCGGATTCATGTTTTTTAATGAGGTGTCATCACATTATTCATGACTTAGGCTAATTTTGGCTTAGGATCCTCGGTCCAAATATATATATATATATATATATATATATTAAAACTTCCTAAATTTACCACTTTAATGGATCCTAAACATTTCAAATTCATTATGTAGTGTATTTTTGTTGTTGTAAAATTTCTACAGTTTGCAAGAATATCTGAATTAGTTACTTTTTAATATTTTTTAGAAAAATAATAAACACATATTTTGAAACATAAAAGGTGTATGATTTTAATTTATTTCTTTTAAGGCTGGCAAAAAGATGTCCGTTGGTAGCGCAAACATTTTCTGTTCATAATGGATTAATGTGAATTATTTAATTTTACTTTAGAAAGCTCCGATTTGAGATACTGTAAATTAAACAAATATATATTGGAGATAATAGGTGTGTATCTTCAAAGGCGTTTTAAAGTCAGCACAAGCCATTAATGTAATTAGTTAAGGAAATGCAACTAGATTTTCTCTCAGATATTTGATCTCAAAATTTGCATTACGGATAAAATAGAGGAAAAATACGAATTATCCGCAAAATTCCAAATAATAAGTTCATATCTTTTGGCTTAGGCCATATTTTCTAATTCTCTACTAGATTTTGCAATAAGACACCTAGTTCAATTCATGACAACAACAAAATTGGAGTTATGTTGTATGTTTGTACGAAATGAAGTGCCAATGAGACATAAAATTTCAAGTACTTTACACTAAAGATTTTAGCAAATTAAAATGCATACGACAAAGGTGCAACGTATTTGAAACAAAGAACATAGACAAAAAGCTACGGGAGAGAGATCCTAGTATTACATATGCTGGATTGTTATTAGTTTAAACTTAATTTATAATCATAATATGCATATTACATAAATTTTCTCATCATATAATAATTGTTTGTACCAAATTAACAACCGGTACGTACTTATAATAATTGTTTGTCTCGGGTGTCTTTTGCAGCTACCCAAGAAGAAGCTGCAATGGCTTACGATATGGCGGCTATAGAGTACCGGGGACTAAACGCGGTCACAAACTTCGACCTCAGTCGTTACATAAAGTGGCTAAAACCTAATCAAAATGACACACCCAATCCAATTCAGCCCAATCCTTGCAACACTTCTGCTGCTGAGGTTGCTACTAACTATGACACAACCCCAAAGCAAAACCACGAACTGAGCTTTTTCCACACCAACACTACCCATCAACAACAAAGTAATAACCTTTGCCCCAATGACATTGTGCAAGCTCAGCCCCGATCCGCCACCGCCACGTCAGCCCTAGGGCTTCTCCTCCAGTCATCGAAGTTCAAGGAGATGATGGAGATGACTGCGGTGGTCGATTGCCCATCAATGGTGCCGCAGTCCGATCAGTTGCCACAGTGCAGCTTTCCGGACGATATTCAGACCTATTTTGATTGTCAAGATTCGAGCAATTTCGGAGACGATCAATCCATATTTGGCGAGCTCAATTCGTTCGTGTCACCGGCAATGTTTCAGTGTGATTTCGACGTATAATCGATGCATGCATGGATTATGATAGTGATTAATTGATGATTCTTTTAATTACATATTAAAGAAAATAACATATTTATATATTAGGGTTCTTGATATGTATAGAGATTAAGGAGGGTGATGGTGAGAGGAGATTGCCAGACAAGAAAAGAAAAGAAAAGAAGCAAATTCTTTAGATAGCTGATGATAATATGGCATGAAAATGTTGCCTATTTTTATTGTTTTTTATTTTATTTTTTTAAATTGCTTGTAGATGTAAAGAAAGAATAAGCATTTCTTCATCTTCAATATATGTTTTACAGTCAATAATAAGAGCTGTGAGCTTCCCCTCATCCTTTTTCATCTTTTTTCTCGTGAGTTATCGATCATATTGCTTTACTGAATGGTAATTTTAATTTTTAATGAAAGTGATTTTGACAACTAGTAGCTACAACAACTAAAATATATCAAGTAAGCAATAAGTTTTGAAGAGAGAACGTGAGAAAATCAAGAGATTTCGGCTTTAGGATTGAGTAAAGTTCAATAAATTTATCGAGATGAAAAAACATGTAATGAGGTATTAAGATTTCGGTTTTTTGTTTTTTTGTTAACATGGTATTGAAAATTCTCTTGAAACTCTCAAAAACCGGTTCAATTGGTCTGAACGTGAATCATAATTAAAATTGATCTCTCACATTCTTGATTCCATCAAGTTCGGATGGGAGGGCACAAATTCCATTCTCCCAAATTGTTATTCATGTTATAAAAAAATGCGGTTTTGGGTTTTTGTTGAAAACCCGAACATAACGAATAAATTACCAAACTTAAAAACCATTATTTCAGCATATTTATTTTAAGAACAATTCACAATCATATCGGAGCCTTCTTCCCTAGAAATGAGAATTTAGCTACTCAAGAAGATTGTAACACAAACAATGAACATTGAAGTAATGGAATAGAATTACTGGAAATGTTATTGCTCATACGCTCTGTCAAATGCCCCAAGATCTAAAAAAATACAAGAATTTCACTCTTTGTACAATTTCTTTGATAAACTCATTGCTTTAGTATTTTGGACTACTACACATAATAATTAGAAGCTAAAATAGTTGATGATGACAATTTACAAATGAAATTTTCTCTTCCATTTATAGGTGAAGAATCCAAGTTTGGTCAGCAAGACTAGATTAGAGTACATGGTTTGTAGTAGAGAAAAAGATGGGACGGGAGTTGAGTGGGAAGATTGCACCAGACACTCAGACAGGCACGAGTCGAGTGGTCTTCAAGGGAAACTTGTCTTCTTTAGTGGTTCACACATCCCGTGCGTTTCTAAATGTAAATCACGCACGGCCCTTGCATTTTGCACAGGTGATGCGCACGGCCCGAATTGTTTTTCTTCAAGATTTTGGCACTTGATATATGCACTACAAGAAAAATGCTCATCAATGACGGGAATATATCAATTCACTAAGAATGCATAGTTGTACGTATGCATGCATTGAATTAATGTCCACCTTAGCTAGGTATATACATATTGTGGAACATTACTGGAGCTGCACAGCACTTTGGCCTCTTCACAAGTTCATCAATATCTGCCAGAATTTCATCCTCAACTTTTAGAATTCAGAAACAACAGAAAAACCATGATAGATATTTATAGAAGATAGCAACAGGCCAACAGCAAATGTCCTTTCCTTGGATTGATTACCTCTCTATCATTTTGGCTGCAATGGATGCTATTGTACATGTTTTATGACAATTACTACTCAATATTTAGATTTGGCACATGTGCTATCTTAGACCAGTCCTCTCCTTTTTCTTTTTCACACCGCCTTTCTAGT
>JAYMTA010006884.1:0-10031 GCA_036897625.1 Pelargonium cotyledonis
TAGTCCAGTGCCAGTCCAGCATTGTGTTTTTCATGGAGCTAGAGGGGTAATATTGACATTCTTTATGTAAGTATATATATATATATATTTTTTTTTTGGATTTTATTAGTTTATGATGCTATTGGGTATTTGGGTTGGTTGCTGTTTGTATTCTTTTGTGGGATGAGATTCTGATTCTCTGCCTATAATTTATATACATTTTATTTTCTAGTGGAAAGGGTTGACCTTTATTATCCTCTATTTTCCATTTGTTAGCTTTACATTATACTATGATTTTGTGTGTGGGTCACTTCTTGTTTTCTTTTCATAATTAGTTTAATATAATCTACTTAGTACATTTGCAGGTATCTCAATCCAATGAATTTTTATTGAATGAGATGGTCACTCAGCAATTTGATACATAAAATATTCCCCTAGACATGATCAAACATCTTGAAAATTGAATGAAAATGGCAGTGTACTTAAAATTACCTTACCTGCACTCAAGATTTACAGTTACAACAAAAGATTGGCCTAGCCCTTCCCCTATATGCTGCTTTCTGATTTGAATGAGTTCTGGATTCAAAACAGCAGTATTGCGAATGCGACGAGCTAGCAACAAGTTCAACTATGGAAGCAGAGGGTTCGAACCTTCCTGACAGGTTTCCCCAACCATTTCAAAGCTTGTTGAAGCACTCGTATTAGACGGCTCAGGTGCTCATGCTAGAAAGCAATTCGCCTTTGTCAAGTTCTTCTGTGCTTCTTTCAACTGCTGGAGGAGCTCCATTACTTCTTTCTTTAGCCAAATTCAATCGAAGAGCTCGCCCTTCAACCTCCTAATTGCATAAAGATTGAAACGGATCATCAGAAACCAAAATAGAATTCAAAAGGATTCAAATTTGAAAATTCAGTCACCAAACCAATCTCACTAGTCCATTCATGGCATTTAGAGCAGATTGTGCATCCTCAGCAGATTCAAACGAAACAAACCCGAAACCTCTAGACCTTCCTGAGTCCCTGTCATAGATAACCTTGGCACTCAGCACCCCAGAATGATCAGCAAAAATTTCTCTAAGAGACTCAGAAGTGATGCTCCATCCAAGATTTCCTACATAGATCTTGTTTGGGCTGTCTATAAAGCCTTCATAACTGCTCCGTATCTTTGGTTGCATCACAGCCCTTTCACCTCCCTTGGGTATTTCTGGAAAGTTCACCTTTACACTTCTCCCCCCAACTTGCTGTCAAGAATATCAACAAGAACATTAACTAACAGCTTGTCTTATAACCATTAAAGACATAGTTAGACATCACTAGCAAGTGTTAATAGAGAGAGAGACTGAGAGAGTCTAGGAAGAGTAGCAGTAAAGAGGGGATTGGCTTACATGCTTGCGTGATCATGATCGGAAAGGGCTGGAATTTGGTTAACGCAGTCGAAATGGGCCTACGGTTGTTATGGGACATTTTTTTTTTTTTGATAAGCAAGCATACCAACCGAGAGTTATGGGACATTTAGAGGCCGTTTAAATGATGTTTTGGATTTTTATTGTTTTTCATATACAATTTGGCTAGTTTTTAATTTCCTTTTATTTATTATCATTTCCTATTAGGATTAGGATTTCGGTAATGTATCAATGTTCATGCATTATCGTTCACTTGCTGCTGAACGAAAATCATGATACTAGACTAGGTAACCCCTCCAAGTATTTTCAGCTATCAATAGGCAACTAAGTCCTAAAAAAGTTGAACAATCGACATATCACCTGCCACAAGGATCATGGCTAGAGACTTATATAGACATCTTATACCCAACCAACCAATGAACCAACAGTAATACACATCTCATAATTGACCTACAACTTGAACTGAGATCCAAAAATTGAACCGATTCGGACAGTTGGTTCAGATTCTATTACCATGGGTTTAGATATTTGTTTGCAAACCTAATCAGACTTTATACTTCATACAAAGTCAAAAATCTATTTATTTAATGTATGTCAACTTGGCGCAACAGTAAGATTGTTGCCTTATGACTTGAGGTCACGGGTTTGAGTCAAGGAAACAATCTCCGCAAAAGAATAGTAAAAACTCTAGAATGGTGGGAGTTCATGCATTGGGCCGTCCTATTCACTCCATCCCTCAGGTCTACCCTCTAGTTTAAAAGAAAAGAAAAGAAAAGTGAAAACGAAAAGATAATTTGATTGACAATATCACAGATACCATATCAACTACCGAACAGTTTGTACTGAGGATGACAAATTTATTGTTAGATCACAAACAGTATGTACTGAGAGCGTGAAACTAATAATTAGATCACAAACAAAGCTCAAGAAGTTCAATTTTGAAGCATTAGTTATAAGAATGGGTTTGGAACTCACAGAACAATCAAACATCCGAATGGCCTCTTTAGCTTCTTCCACACTCCCCATTGTAACAAAAGCAAATCCCCTGCTCCTATCTGTTACTCGATCATACACAACCTAAATCGAATCAAACCACAACAATATATTAATCACAAAATTTCAGAAACCACATCAAAATTGCGAGAATCATATACAGACCTCCACAGAAACAACATGACCAGCTTCCCCAAAAACCTCAGCGAGCTGTGAAGACGACATTGAATATGGCAAATTCCCCACATAAAGCCTGCCCACTCCGCCCGAATTCGAAACCTTCTCCACCTTCTTCACCTCCTCCTCTTCTTCCACTTCATCGTCAATATCTTCCTCAGATTCTGTGTCTTCTTCTTCATCATCTTCATATTGTTCGGTAAAGGAGCGGTCTTGGGAGAAATCGAGGGAGGAAGCGCGGCAGAGATGGGAGTGAGAGAGGAGAGAGAGAGAAGAGAAATTGGGGAAATGGGTTTTGAGCCTGAGGGGTTTTGGGGTAATGGGTTTTGATTTTGGATGGAATTGATTGGTGGAGAGTGGGATGGTGAAGGACAGGTTGGAGACGACATTGTTAAACAGCGAAGAAGAAGAAGACGAAGAAGACGAAGGACTTGCAGTGGCAGCCATGGACATGGAGACCGAAGAAGCTGACATTTTTCAATCTTGCTGCGAATACGTAAACGCTGTGCTTCGGAGAAGAAATTGGAAGACGAAGAGAAGAAGCAGAGTAGATGTGGATTTTCGAGTAAACACAGTTGGAAATTAGATAAGGTTGTTGCTGTCTCTTGCTGTCTGTCAATACTCAACAATGGGTCACGCAAACTCGCGGATATACTTCTAAGTCATGTTAACAAGCTCAAACTAAACATTTTCGAAGTTAAGTCGCAATTAGATCTCATTTATTTTCTCAAAATGTGTGTTAAACGTAATCGATTTTTTCGCTTACACAATCCGTGTAACCAGCTACGCCACTATCTTCAGTGTACTTTATCAAAATATTGGTTATTTTTATTTTATTTTTACAATTATAACAAAATAATAATATTCTATTCTTTATTATTGCATTGCAACAACAATAATGCTGCAATGTCTTTCATTTACAAAACAAAAGCAAACAAAAAAATCAACAAAATAACTCAAAATTTCCAAATTGTTGTTTTCAAACAATCTGATCCTGAAATGGAACCCAATCCCAGTCACGAGTCTCCTGGTTACGAACATACAAAGAATGATTCTGTGAAATCATCCACAAACACTCCAATTGGCACCTATCAGAGTCCCTTGCAAAAGAGTATGCATCAAAATGATGCCAGTTCCTGCCATCCCACTCCACATCACAATAAAACAATGTTGTTCCCCAGATATTTACATCAAAACTCCACTCTATCTCATACCCACTTGGGATTACAAGAATCCCCAAGTCATCGTCCCGAGACTGGCAGTGAATGTTCACGGCGTGCCCGCATTCCAGCTTGTTCTGAATCCTCACCCGTACTTCTCCCCGGGCAACCGTATTCAAGTAGCCAAACACGAATAACAGCATCACAGCAACCAGTGTGCTTCTGTTGCATTCCATTTCTTTTAAGCTTTCTTGCATGCTAAAGCTCTTCTTTTTATACAGATCGCTGCGATATTTTCTCGCAGAAGCAAAAGCATGTGATTGTGACCAACTAAACTACTTCTCTTCTTCCATCTTTACATGATATCATGTTTTCTTGGTCACTCACTTCCAAACAAAACCAGAAACTGTCCTAACAATCACAGAAGCAAAGGCATAACAGTGCATAGTGTTTCCAACAATTTCGATTACACAACATTTACTTAACACATAGTTTTACGATACATTAGTCGGAAAATTTAGAAATCCAAGCAGTAAACATCAAGCAAGACTGAATTTTATGATAACAGAAACACCAAACCCACAAATTTTTTTATTTTTTTACACTGCAGTAAGGTTTTAGCATCTCTAACCACCCTAGAACCAGCAGCGCAGCCACGGGAAATGGGGAAGAGAACCTTAATGCAGATGAGCCAAGAATGAATTGCCTAGCAACCAAATGGCGGTGGGACGATCTGTTGAACCAAATCCTATTGCAATAACTATGACAGCAACTGCAACAGATTCCTCCATTTGGCTGCAGCAAGGATGGGGGTTGGCGCAGCAACTTAGCGCCAACCCCACTCGTCTCCTTGCTATCAAACTTTGAGATTGCAGCAGTTATCTGCTGCAATCCACTTGGGCATGATGCTACCATGCCCATCATCTATCATGTCTGAAAGAGAGTGGACGACAGATTGCCTAAGATGATTGATACGGAAGAGATCTAGATCTCCCCTGGAGTACATACTAGTAACTTCTGAACCTGAATGAATTGACCTGTTGCCATTTGCTTCCTTTGATGAGTTCAAAGTTCCACTGTCGGATTGCAGGACTTCGGAGCTCTGCGAACCAGTGGCCTGAGAAAATAGTCCATCAACGACTTTCTTTGGTTCAGTTCCGCCTTTTCCATTGCTTGAAGTCTTTGTGTTCAAGAAGCGACCGCCACATCCCCTTGGTCGGCGCATTGCATGGCGATGGCGTGATTCATGCATATATGGCTGTGAAACAAAACCAAACTTTAATCATCGTAGCCACAGCTTAGAGGGGGATTTGCAGTTTTAAGGATAAATATACTCTTCAGTATGACATGGTGTGAAATTACAAAATTATCACAATGCATACATGTTATACTTTTCAAGAATAAAAAGATTGAGATTTTCTCTTGTGGGAATTTATTGATAAAGTACCTTACGGAGCCGTGCTGCTTTATTCTCCATTTCAGCCTTCGCACGAGACTGGCGACGCCTCATGATTCCATGGTATTGCTTGGCATTCACATATATTGGTCCATCATCTGTTGCTAAGTTCAATGGCAGCATCACACGCCCCTGAATTAATGTGAAAGGTTAAGTACTAAAATCAAAACTCCAAAATTTACACGTGTAAGGAATCGTCAGTGAAGTAAACATTGACCAAGAACACTGCACAAAGAATAGATAGCTGAAGGTGGAATTCAAATGCGGGAACTTGATAAGTCGAAACCTCTTTTTTACGGTCAGCTCGTTTTCTACAAAACAGACAGAACAAACAAACAAAACTCTAAATATTGAGACTATACCTTGTTCGATATCTTCTTCCAAATCGTTCCTCATAAGTTGTAATTATTATTAATTTTTAACTTCAATAGTTCTGCACTCTTATTTATCGTCACCACAAAGAAAGGCTCTCTACTTAAATGACATTCTTTCTTCATTAAAATACCGATTGCTTTTTCAAGGTTTGCAATCACTTCAAAGCTTCACGACTCAATCAGTCACATTGGCCTGAATGACATCCTTGACCCTAACATTTAATACATATACTGCCTTCATTTAATTTTCTTGTACCAGACACATCGTTTTGTTCTTTATTAACTGTTTTTGGCTACTGGCCCTTATGCAGTATAAGACAACAAAGAATTTGATATGCTCCACGTACATCTATGCAGAGAAAGAGAGTATACTAAGAGCACACCCAAGTAAACAGATTCAAAGCAAAAGAATACTGCTTCACATGAAAATATTTGCAAAAATTCAATTTCAATTACTGGTGAGATAAGGGTAACGGACGAACCGGAATTTGAGATCCATAGGTGGAGAATACTCCATAACATTGATCTGCATAAGGAACATTTGCACAGACCTACAATTTCGGTCCAGAGACAGAGCAAACAGTTAGTGTTCAATCAAGCGACTAATAAACTTAAAGACAAAAAAATGTTAGTTATGGAAAAAAATTACCATAGGCTGACTGAATCCAAGTTCAAAACGAGCACGATATTCTGATGGAGCTGATTGCATAGAGAAGGCTAGCAGAGATTTTTGTCCCTCCACTGAATTTTTGCAATCACCTGAAAAAGGAAGTACTCAGCTGGTTTACAGTACGTAGTCATGTTAACTGGAAAGTAGAACTTATTTGAAATGTTTTCCACTATGATCATGAAACAAAATAATTCAGCAAAGAACCATGTGCTTCATAAGTAAATAACCTTTCAGCATATCATGAAGAAGAAATGTAGGGAAACATGATAGCTTTAGAGAGACTTGGTCCGACTCATGCTAAAGTGGACAATAAATTTGCCATTACCAATGAAACTAACTTTCGTCTAGGATCAATTAGCATTGGCTATCATACTACTAGTTCTAGTACACTGTAGAATGACTTTTAGACTCAACCTTCGTGATGTTGGCATTTGCATGAAAATGAGAAAAAAAAAAACTGATAAGTAAATATTCCCAATATAGTTAATTCTTTCAGAAATTCATCCAGTTGCTTGCATTATTTTCATGAGCAAAGCCTGTAAGCTCTGCACTAATTATCTTGTTTTACTTTAAAGTTGAGTTAAAGCTGTCCTAAAAGATACCCTCTAAAAGAAGTTTGCAACTAGAGATTGCTTATGATCCAGTACAGTCAAACAGTCACAAAAACATGTTCTGAAGAGTTAATTGCCTGTACCCTTTCCATATTGCATCCCTCTCACCCCTACAGGAATCCATAAGTTGTAATGTACTTCAACGTTTTATTTCATTATCAGCTAAAGCTCAATCATGCTATATAGTCAATATAACCCGGCTCATACTTTAGAGGGGATGTCATAGTCTTGCTCTCATAACTTTCAGTTTTTCATGTTGCTTTCTGTTATCTCATGTTGCTTTTCTTTTTTCGGGATTTTGTACTTTGTTTCTTTCTTCGAAACTTTAAAAAAACTAAAAAAGTACTATTTGCTGATAAAATAATAAAAAGTTATCCTGATTTTCATAGCTGCTTGCCAAGCGCCATCTAATTGAGGTAACCAATCTTAATCGAACACAGCCATTTTGCAGTCAACGCCAGCATTTACAAGCACTCACATTCTCCAAAAAAAGCATCAAATGAGTCACACCATTATGAATAACTAATGCATAGGCATACTGATTCGTGTATACTGTCAGGTTTTCCATCTATCCTGTAGGATGATATTCAATAAGATCAACTTTTAGGGGAAAAGAGCCGCTAATAATCCTTTTTCTCCATTATATCAGGTACTCAAACTATCCCATGAGACTATGAGAGAGGATTGGATCTAATCTGATCACAAGCAGTTTATGTACCATCCATAATTAGACAACCATGTCTAACCTTGAAGTGGTGTGACGATTATTGTAGAATCGAGATGCATATATAACGTTACACACAACAGATGCATATATAACGTTACACACAACATGGCATAATTACCGGGAAAGATGGTAAACTGAGTAGCATTCCCCTTGTCCTGTCCTTGTTGAGCACTCCATTCAGCTAGTTTAGTAACCGAGAGCTGGTCTCCACCAGTGGAGTGATCGCTAGACTTCAATGGGCCTAAAGATTCTCCATAGTCCGACTGCGAACCCAAGGCACTCCACCAAGGCACTGAATGCATTGTTGGCAACTGCCCAATGGGATTATGGACAATCCCTTCATGTTCCTTGAAATAAACAGTTTGCATAGCCATAGGTGCCCTAAAAAACTACTCCTTTTGATAATTCAAACTAAATTCTGCAATTTAAAGTCAGAATCAAAATAGTCACCAAATTTAGCTAAAGTTTGCTAATTAAAATGAAATCCAAAACAAAAACAAAGATCTTGAGAAACCAAGAGTCCATAGAGCATCAAATCCATTTAATTCCATCTTCCATGCAATCCAAACAAGCATCAAGAAAGAAAAAAGTTAAACCAAAAAAACAAAACAAAAATTACAAACAAACCAAATAAGCAAAGAACAAAAAAAAAACTTGGGATCGAACCCGTATCAGAGACACTATAAGCAGACAAAAAGAAAATATCATTGGTGTAAATTAATAAATACCCATTAGAAAAGAAAAGAACATTAAAAAAAAGACCATATCAGATATTTATGAAAAAAGAAAAGAAAAGAAAAACACCATATTAGAGAACCGAGGTATTCGAAGCTCAGATCACAGAGTAAAAATGAAAACAATTCAAGATTTTGACGAGTACCCACCAATTATATCTATAATTAGAACATGAAATTCGAAAGAGATGGAGGAAGAAGAAGACTCACAGTGAGGAGGGTGAGAGAGAGGAGAGCTTCGAATCCTACGCAGAAGAAGCAGAGAAACCCAATAAGGTAGGAGACATGTCGGTACAATTTCAAGCAAAGAAGAGAGTGTAAAAAAATGGTAAAGACGGCCGAGCAAATGCCTCCAACTGTAATGGAACCATGCGCCACTGTCCAATCACCTTCATCTTTCATGGACCCTCCCTCTCTCTCTCCAATATGTACCCAATTTTTATTTTAATTAAATCAAATATTTAAGTGCTTGTTTGGATCATCTACTCACTGATATTATTGAGCCTCGTAAGAAGTTTAGTTGTTGGTGAAAAACGTTAGCGACTTCCCGCACGAGCTTTTTCTTAGGAGATTGGAGATTTCTGCACGATCTTTTGTTTGAGTATTTTGCATCTCAAACGATTCTGGATTTGACGATAGTTTATGGCTAGAATAATCTCAACTCGAGTCACAATGTCATGATATTTATTTTGGTTTTGTAATGTTGTTGACATGAGAAAATATGAGTTGCCCTCAAATTTAGATATACATATTTATATTCTATGTTGTGGATAATTCTAGTTTCACATTCGGTTTATAGTCAGCAGAACACTTTTAAATATGTCAATCTCACTTTTATCATAATGTGTTGTACAAAATCAACAAGACGGTCGACCAACTGCATATGAAATATATATTTTTATTCTTATAATGTATATACCTAGTTTAGCAAATTTATAATTATATATTAGTTTTCATACAATTTTACCAAATAATCTAATTTTTAAAAATTATTTATTCTTTACATACATTTTACTTAAAAATTATTTATTCTTTACATACATTTTACTTACTTTCAACTAATTCAAACAAATCCTAAGACTTAAATGAGTTTTTCTCTTTCTTCCTTTTTAGCGGTGGAGCTTAACAAAAAGAGGTATCTCTCTCATTTTAACTCACAAACTCTATCACATACGGTTGATGAGAAGGTTCAAACCTGAGACTTTAACAAAAATTCAAAATGTTTCAATCATTTGGTTCAACATAGTTTGGTAGAACTTATAAGTTAATTCAAATAGAGGTTCACAATCTCAATGTGAAAATTACATGAATGATAATTAATAGTATTAAATTTTTAATTCATTGAACCAAATTTAACAGGTTGGAATGAGATTTTTTTCTCTAAAAATATTAAATAGGGGTAATTACAGATACACCCTATATACTTGTCACTTAAAACAGATAACCCCCTTAAACTATTTTTGAAAACAGATGACCCCCACAAACTTTCTAATTAGTGTTCTGTTAGTAACACTGTTAGATAGCTGAATAAAAAACATATTTGCCCCTCTAGTATGAACTATTTAAGAAAAGTAGCAGTACATATTTTCCATCTCCATACTTGAAGAAGATCAGGGGTTTGAGGTTCCTAATTATTGAGCGATTGGCTTGAAGATTACACGGCATTGAAGTTTGAAGAATCTTCTTCCGTTGGTTGTGGACGAAAATCAAGTAAGTGTTATGATTTTTTAGTTTCTAGTTTGAGTAGGGT
>JAYMTA010006885.1:0-10031 GCA_036897625.1 Pelargonium cotyledonis
TGTTTGAAGGATGGATATGAATGAGATGATTGTTAATATATTATGCTACTGGAATGGGAGTATAATAGAAGAGTTGAATGGGATAGAGTACAACAAGCCTCCAATGGACGTGATTAGAATTAAACGTGGGATCACTTTTTCTCAATTGTTAGACAAGTTATATGATGTCACAAGGTTTGATCGAAATCATTTTAAACTGGATGTGATTTGCAAATATTCAGTTATAGTTCAGAATCCGAGTGTATGGGCCAACAAATTAATAAAAACGAGTCCAAGGGGTCCCGAAATATTAAAGCCCAGAAAATAAAATACAGATACTAAAACAATTATAAGGTCTATTAGAATAAAACTGCTCACTAAAATCTATAATTATACTTACTCAACCGCTCATATAAAAAAATTCAACCCTTGTTTTTTTGGCTGCCAGAATATTAAGGGTTGAATTTTCCGGTAACAAAGCAATGTTTAAAATAGTAACAGTATCTGATTAAATGATACAAATAATTTATTATGTGTTGTGTGCAAAACACGGGAAAGTGAAAAAGAGTAATATTTTCATTTAATGATGTGAATAAATTTTCAGTATTGGTGGTGGAGTGTTAGTGATATATAAGGCTAAGTCATGTGTTCAATTCACATTGACAACGGGGAAAAAAATCAACATATTTTTTTGGGGTTGTTTGCTAACCCATTTCACATATTCATGGATAATTGTCAATTCAAAACTCAAAATATTAGTTCTCTCTATAATTCTTCTTAGTAAAACTTACTAATTTTTATCGATGTATCGCACATGGTGTACCTGATACTTTCACTCGAAATTGATTTATTCCGATCCGTTGGATATGTCCGCAACAACAATTAGATCACACATGAAAATTTTCAACTCCATCAGACCTGAATCGGTCCAAATTTATCCCAAATTAAACCGATGGTCCACGTTGTTTTTCTATCAATCGAGGATCTAAACGACGTTGTAACAACCCCGATTTTGGCACACAACCATAAAATCAAATTCACTACACTCTTTGTTCTCATAGACATTTTCCAATTTATAACCGAAAGCATTTGTTCTCTCTACTACTCTACTTATTAATACTTAGTAATTTTTTTAGTAGTGCACATTGTGTACAGACTTTGCCTTGAAATTGAATTATTCTTACCCCATTCGATATGTCTGCAACAACAATTAGATCGCAAATGAGAAATTTAAACTTCATCGGACGAGAATAGGTCCAAATCTAGCCAAAATTAAACCGACAGTCCAGGTCATTTTTCTATCAACTTCTCAACATTTTTTGTTCTCATGCAAAATAGTCAATTCAAAATTCAAACCATTAGTTCTCTCTACAACACTACTTACTAATACTTAGTAAAAAATTTCTCAAATTGTTTTTAGTAGTGCACATTGTGTACCCTATACTTTCACTCGAAATTGATTTATTCTGATCCGTTGGATATGTCCGCAATGACAATTAGATCACATGTGAAATTTTCAACTTCATCGGACGTGAATCAGTCCAAATCTAGCCTAAATTAAACCGATGGTCCGGATCATTTTTCTATCAATTGAGGGTCTAAACGACGTTGAAACGACTCCGATATTCACACACAACCATAAAATCAAACTCTACACATTTTTCGTTTTCATGGACAATTTTCAATTCAAAATCCAAAGCATTAGATTTCTATACAACCATACTTACTAATATTTAGTAATTTTTTATAAATTTTTTTAGTAGTGCACATTGTGTACCCGATACTTTCACTCAAAATTGATCAATTATTATTTGTAGGATATGTTCACAACAACAATTAGATCACACGTGAAAATTTTCAACTCCATCAGACGTAAATCGGTCCAAATCTAACCCAAATTAAACCGACGGTCCACGCCATTTTTCTATCAATCGAGAGTCTAAATGATGCCAAAACGACCCCGATTTTAGTACACAACTATAAAATAAAATTCTCTACACTTTTTGTTCTCACAAGAATTTTCCAATTCAAAACCAAAAGTATTAATTCTCTCTACAACTCTTGTTATTAATACTTAGTAAAAAATTTTATCAATTTTTTTAGTAGTGCACATTGTGCACCCGATAGTTTCACTTAAAATTGATTTATTCCGGTCCATTGTTATCCTCAACAACAATTAGATCACACATGAGAAATTTCAACTCCATCGGACGTGAATCGGTCCAAATCTAGCTCAAATGAAACTGACAGTCCACGTCGTTTTTCTATCAATCGAGAGTCTAAAAGATGCCGAAAAGACCCTAATTTTTGCATGCAGCCATAAAATCAAACTGTCTACACTTTTTGTTCTCACAGAAATTTTCCAATTCATAACCAAAAATATTAAGTCTCTTTACAACTATCGTTATTAATACTTAGTAATTTTTTTTAGCAATTTTTTTAGTTTTGCACATTGTGCACACGATAGTTTCACTTAAAACTGATTTGTTACGGTCCGTTGGATATGTCCGCAACAATAATTAGATCACACATGAGAAATTTCAACTCCATCGGACGTAAACCGGTCCGAATCTAGCCCAAATCAAATAAACGGTCCACGTCATTTTTCTATCAATCGAGAGTCTAAAAGATGCCGAAACGACCTCAATTTTGACACGCATCCATAAGATCAAACTATCTACACTTTTTTTTCTCACGGACATTTTCCAATTCATAACCAAAAACATTAATTCGCTCTTCAACTCTCGTTATTAATACTTAGTAATTTATTTTTATCAATTTCCGATAGTTTCACTTAAAGTTGATTTATTCCGGTCCATTGAATATGTCTACAAACAACAATTAGATCACACATGAGAAATTTCAACTCCATCGGACGTGAATCGGTCCAAATCAAGCCCAAATAAAATTGACGGTTCACTTCGTTATTCTATCAATCGAGAGTCTTTTAGATGCCGAAACGACCCCAATTTTTGCACGCAGCCATAAAATCAAATTCTCTACACTTTTTATTCCCAGACATTTTCCAATTCATAACCAAAAACATTAATTCTCTCTACAACTCTCGTTATTAATACTTAGTAATTTTTTTTATCAATTGTTTTTAGTAGTGCACATTGTGTACCCGATAATTTCACTTGAAATTGATTTATTTCTATCCGTTGGATATGTACGCGACAACAATTAGATCAGACGTGAGAAATTTCAACTCTATTGGACCTAAATCGGTCCAAATCTAGACAAAATTAAATCAACGGTACACATCATTTTCCTATCAATTGAGAGTATAAACGACGTTGAGACGACCCCAATTTTGGCACGAATCCATAAAATCAAATTCTCTACACTTTTTTGTGCTCACGGACATTTTCCAATTCATAACCCAAAACATTAATTCTCTCTACAACCATACTTAGTAATACTTATTTTTTTCTTATCAAATTTTTTTAGTAGTGCACATTGCGTACCTGATATTTTCACTTGAAATTGATTTATTCGTATCCGTTGGATATGTTTGCGACAACAATTAGATCACACGTGAGAAATTTCAACTCCTTTGTACGTGAATCGGTCTAAATTTAGTTTAAATTAAACCAATGGTCTACGTCGTTATTCTATCAATCGAGGGTATAAACGACGTCGAAACAACTCGATCTTGCAAATTTAATTTATTTTATGCTTAATATATTTATGAATGAGATAGTAAGGTTTAAAATAATTATTAATAACATTTAAAAATCAAAATTTAGTTATAAATATTTAATTTCAAATTCTCCTTTCTTTTTTTTTTTTTTTTTTGATAATTCGAAATTCTCATCTACCTCTGTTTCTTGTCTTCACTCTCCATCTCATTTCACCATGACACCCACTTGTTTACAACAGGAATATTATAATATTATATTGCATTAACCAAAGCAGCAATGATGATTCCCACCAAGCCGGGTTTCTTCTTCAACCCAATATGTAAATGAATTTGTAAAGGTGTGTGGACAGGAGAGTGCCACATCATGTACATGAGATATACATGCACAAAAGTTACATGAGCCAATCCCTATCCCAAGGTAGCTTTTGTGTTAGATTAACGGGTTTAACTATTAATTTTTTAAACAAATTCTTAGGTGTGTGTATATTTTTATTAAAGTATAAAAAATATAACATGAGAAAAATTATATTCTATATGCAGTTTCTTGACCTAAGCATCTAGATGGTTAACCTTATAGAGTATACAATATTATGATTTAACTTTGAGTTCGACCCATATTACATATGGTCTACTAAATGAAGGTCTACTATTTAACTAGAAGGTCTAGCTACCGCATAAAGTAAAAACATGTATATCTAATTTTTAGATTGATTCATATCACATATTGGTTTAACGATTAAAGGTCGACCGTGAAATTAGGAAGATACACCACTAAAGTAAAAAGTACATATATATGGTTTGCCATAAAAGTATAACAGTTTACCACATAAAATAAAAACATGAATATCTAATTTTGAGATCGATACCACATACAGATATATCGATCGCATTGTATTTTTTCTTGGTTGTAAGAAAATATTGCTATATATTCTCTTCAATGCACTTCAATAGGAGAACTAAGATAGATAGATGAATTATGTAAGTCATTGACCTAACCAAAGCAGCAGCAAAATAGGGAATGAAAACTTTTCCCATGAACTCTTGGGGATCTTGCTTATCAAAAAAATAAAAAACATTTCGGGATCTTTTCGTCGCCCGTGGGAAAATCTCTTGCAAGAGCTCTTGACGAGTGAAAATATCTGAAACGAGTATCTTACAACTTCAACGGCATACCAACATTTTGCCTTAATGTCTATTAACTAAAATTGTCTCAATGGAAGGCTAATAAGTACCCAAACAAGGACTAAGCCACATAAAACAAACTCAAAAATGTGTCTTGGTTCTCACTGAGATATTTTGGGTCATCAATTATTTTGTGTACATAAATGACCCACTGACTAGGCAAGGTTTCGCACTTTCCATCATAGCTTTGTGTATTAACTATTTTTTCCTTTTTGGCCCACTAAATAAATTATTAGATGGTGTCCATGACAATTATATCAAAGTATAGTTATTTTTGGCAATTTTTGCGACTGACCTTTTGAATTTTTTTTACATTTTCCAGAAGAAAAAAATGGTCAAAACTCAACAGATCATATTTGTCTTTCCACAACTAGAAAAACATTTGGTATGATTCTCACTTATATTCATTGTAGCATACCACTAAAAAGTAGAAACTCTCTTTTTCATTTTGAGTAAGAGATCACTGTGTCTGTACAAAGAGAAACTAAAATTTTATTATAGTTTTAGTAGATTTGATCTATTATTACCATAATATATAAAAGAGTGAAATAAAGACAAAGTAGACAGTATACTTATGAGATATACATATATTTTACCCATAAACTTTTATTAAATATACGTACAAATATATTCACTTTGTCAAACTTTATGCAAATAAATACATGAATTATTTTTTTTAAACAAAATTCATAGTTTATTAATTAATACTTAAAAGTTTAGATACATCAAGAGAATCTGGTACAACCCAAACCAGACCAAAAATATAATTGGCAACCCGAATATACCTACGAGCTCCTAAATTTGTTGATCTAAAACACATAGAGAACACAATTGTCTCGAAAGAAACTAAACACAACCTAACCCGAACTAGTAGACCAATACCTGACACCCTGAATCCTAACTAGAGATTCGACATGGCTAATTCAAAAACCTTGGTATCCAAATACAAATCAAACTCAATTAAGAAAGCAAAACCTAAGCCAAACCGAACTAGTAAAGCAATAATTAAGTTAAACAAAACTAATAAAGCAGAATTCAGGCAAAATCAAACTAACAAAACATAAACTAAACAAGCCCAAACTATCATACCATAACAATATGGCACCCCAGACCCTATCTCGAGATCCGACATGGCTTGTTTAGGGCCAAACTCAGATCCGCAACTATCCAAAACCAAACCTCATACAACAATCCCAGTCAGCAAATCAAGCTCTCGACCCGCGATCTCGATGCACTAGTTAGCCGCTGACCACAACCGCCTTTAATGATTCAAACTAGAAACCCTAACTGGTAATAGTAGCAGAACACGTCACAAGGATAGAAAGACCACAATTGCAAGCAATGGAGAGAAATGAAAGACGGGAGAAGCAGAGGCGGAAGTTCTAGCGGCCAAGCTGCCGAAAGAGGATGGAAGAAGGTGTCTCAGAACCGTATCTTTTATAAGGCTAATAGATACATTAACTATTAATTTTGTATAAATAAGTTTTTAATACTAACGGAATTAAAATTTTACATTATTATATGCTTATGCGTCAAAGTTGGTGTTAAAATTTTCAGTTAATATTTGCTGATGTGTCAAAGTTTGTGTACCAATGTGTCAAAAAATTTCAGTGAATAATTTTTACTTAAATAAATTTTAGGATTGTGTAATCGGGTTGACCAACCCGATAACCAAATCGATTGGTATTCAAATTTTACCTCGAAACAAAACACTTACCAACAACAACAATATACACATATATCAGACGAAATTATTAATTGAATAAAATCACGGAGAGAAATAAATTAAAAATGAAAAATTAATGTGAATTGTCATGAGTTAGGTTGAGTAATTCTGAAATACATTGAATCAAAATTATTTATAAAAAATCAAATATATATATTGATGCGCCTGATTTGACCATGGTCATTGCAAGCACACTAGGATGATGATGTGTTGAGTCTTTTTGTCCATGTACGCTTGGGAACCTAAAATATTCTAAGTCTTATGATGGTGTGTCGATCCGCGTAACTTGATGACGTTGGATGTTTGAGCTCCTGGGACCTATCGCATACGAAGAACAAGACACCAAAGAACGATGACTCAGGGTTATGGACACCGCCTCCGGCGTAAGAATAAGTCCGCGAAGATCACTTGGAGCTCTAGAGAGCTTTCTAGAGAGAGAAAGTAAATTGAAATAATGAAGATCCTCCTCTCTATGTGAGAGGGGGTATTTATATTAAAAACCTTTGGGTGCCACATGTCACCGTGTGATTGGCTGAGATCGAAGTAGACCCCACTTGGGAGGCTTTGGATCTTGGTTGGCTTTGGTTGACTGTTTGGCACCTTGCGTGCCGGTCGGACGCGGCTGACCATTCACGCAATCACTCGAGCCGGGAGTGGGCGATCAGGCCCTTGGCAGCCAGTGTCACACGGGACATGGTTCGAAGCCCACGAGGTGGCTCGAGCATGGCCAGAGTGATGAGAGATGCAAGCATGTGTCCGGGAAGACCCAGGAGACGGTCCAACTTAGGGATGCATCATGGATAACTCGACATGGTTGCGGGAGAGGACTTGGACAGATCGTGGAAGTAGCTTGGATGCTAGGGAACATTTGTGAACCCGTGTGGGGAGGACGAGGATGGATCTGTGGATATGGTTGGATGGGCCACAGATGCCTTTGGGACGCCATGGATGTCACGGGAAGGATTAGGGGATCGTGGACGGACGTTTTCCATGGATGCGTGGACACCTTGACACGGTTATTTCTGCGGATAAGTTAGTCTCGCGCTGATGGTAGACGAGAACGGTTGGCGCGGACATGGCGGGCTATCCAGATGTGGACATCCGTGGACATGGAGGACTTTCCAGACGCAGACATCCGTGGATATGCGTACGGACGCTGACATCCGCGGACGTGCATACAGACGCGAACATTTTCAACGGACAACGAGGTGACTTCCATGAACAAGGTACCCAAGCAGATCCACGGATGGTCGTGTTGCTCCATATGGACGACGGCGGATGAGTTAGGTTTTCTCGTAGGACGACATGGGGAGACCATGGGCATGTTTGGAGGAGTCTCGGACGTCATGGGATGAATGTGGCAAACTCACGGACACGCACTAACGGCCACAGATGGAGGATGGCATCCACAGAATCCCTGGTCCGTACTGTACAAACCTCGCCACGTGGATGCCTCTGTGCGGACGTCAGCGTATTGTATCCGTGTTCGGAGCTCGGCTAACGGAAGATTTAGGACGAGCGTGGGAAGCCTTATGGGCATGCTTGGAAGAGTTTTAGACGTCATGGACAAGCGTGGGAGTCGCGCGATGAGCTCAGATGGACGGGGATGGAGGGCCATGTCCGTACGGATCATGGCACCGTACGGACCATGGCTCCTTGTGGTCTATGAAGCCGTACGGACCATGACATGTCGTTCTCTTGGTGCGGAGGACGTCAGGTTGTTTTTGTACTTGCCAGTGTCATTTGAGATGAACTTAGGTTGTTCAGGCCACCGAGGATCGCGCTGGAAGCATCTTGGGCACCTCGGGCTCTTCGAGATCGAATGACTAGCTACCTTCGCGTAGGCACTTGAAATCCTTGGGGTTTTGGAGTGTCTTAGCTTGTGCTTTGGACTCGGGGAAGCTGTTGAGTGACCTTGGAGTCGCCAGAACTCCAAGAGTCATTCACCAAACGCCCGAGGGGCGTGGTGGCTCTAGGAATCTCCGGGCGGCGTTGGTCATCGATAGCGATATGAAAGTGGTCTTTCGAGGTCTGGACTCTCTCGAACCTTGTGAACATTGGCTAGAGGTTAGGGTGACGTGGCGCTCGGGCGCCACGCATCGACTTATGACTCGCCGAAACACTTTTAATTTTTTGGGTGGAATCATATATTAATATAATTAATATTGTCCCCTAGGGTATGACGCAATGGTCAAGAACAAACATCTCCATGTGGGAGGTCGTGAGTTCAAATCTCATTGTGTCGGGGGGGGGGGGGGGGGGGTTAAAGGGGAGAGCTACCCCTATTGTGTAGCTCAACTAGTTAGTTTGAAATATATATATATAATTAATATTGAAAAATAATTTGGATCGAACCCATTTGATATGCGTCTTGGTGGGTGAAGTCGGATCAGTCTGAGTTACCGGGTCAAAATATTAGTAGAAAGTGACATGCAATTTGTATTGATGTGAGTTTAAACTAAAAATTCACGAGTGTTGATTGTCTTTTAACATAGATAAACGATTTTTATTTTGTTTATAATATTATGTTTTCACTTTTATTTTATATGTACACATATAAGATTGTGCGAAATTCGTTTAAGTCTGCACAATAATTTTTTTTTTAATTGTAGTTTGTCGAAATATTATTTTATTTACTTTGAGTAGAATCTATTTTGAAATTACTCATCAAATTCAATCGAATATTTTTTTCCTAATTTTATTAATCATATCTCGAAACAAAAATATATTTTTTATTTGAATTTTGTCTAACTCGGTCTGATCCAATTTGACTCCTAACCAAACATAACTGTCCGTTAACGTTGGTAAAAGACTGTCAAAGCCAATAAATGGTTAGTCAAAACTTGCATTAGTAAAATTGACATGTCACTCTCTTTTTCAGATAAAAATGTGTAATAACACCATTAGTGTTGAAGATCTATTTGTACAAAATTAATAGTTCGTGTAACTATTTATACAAAGTTTGACATAGTGGAATTATTAGTACATTTAGTAAAATTTTATGTATGATTTTTGTGCATGTCTCTGTACTTATTTGGATTACATAGTTCGGAATTGGTTGGACTATCTTTTACAAATCAAAATTCCAAACGTGATACGACGTCGTCTCATGTCTTTTTTTCCATAATCAATGTCTAGGTCCAAGTCAATGTCTAAGTTAGGGTCTGAGTCAAATTCCAAGTCAAGGTATATCTTGATGACGGTGAAGTCCGCAATTTGGGTGGCGATGCTGATGCCCTCATCCAGGTCCTGGGAAATCCTGTACAAGGTAGCGCATCGTTAAACTGAGTCCTAGGAGTCTTTTAAGGGCATACTTGTAATTTTAATTAAAACCCTCTAATTCAAGGTCATTTAAATACATAATCGGGTCAACAATGACTCACATATGCTAATTGTGTCGAGTTGAGTTGTGTCACACCAAACCTGTTTATGTTATTGTGTCGGGTCAGCATGAACACAATTATCAAACGTGTCGTGTCGTGTCAACCCGCTTGTAAACAG
>JAYMTA010006886.1:0-10030 GCA_036897625.1 Pelargonium cotyledonis
CTGAGTTAAACCAAGTGACAAACGTATGGGATCGATGGTTGGACTGACAACTTAAAATCACTTCTGAATGAGAGATGTTGACACTGAGTGTGGGATAGAAGGTTGCTGGGATATACAAAACAAGCAGCACAGACTTCAGAAGAAGAGAGAAATTGACTCTTGACTGTAGGTTAATTGGTGACCAATGATTATTAATTTATGAGTCTTCAGCATAATACTCTATAATTAAAAGTACGGTAAAATCTACTTACTGCGCGAAGGAGATTCAGATTTCCCTTCATTTTAAGAGTTTCAGCATCACGATCTAATTGATGTTTCCAAGAAGCAAGAAGATCTTCGTCCTGCAATGGTTGATAAAGCTTCCATAACATTCGTCGAAAAGATCAAAATAACTTTAATTTCAAACCCAACAACACAAACCTGGGGCAGGTGAATTGTAACTTTATTGGGAAAAAGCTTAGTCAGAAGTTTCGTTGCCTTTGGAACCTCCTTCCCCCTGTCATGTAGCCTTCCAAAATTATCCTGCAATAATGAAGGGGGAAAATGATATCACTGCTTCAAGCACAGCTTGTGTTTTTCATTTAGCAACCCCCATTAAATAAGTTGGAAAAAGCGCACGTGGGGTGGGGGGGAGGGGGAGAAAGAGAGAGAGAGAGAGAGAGAGAGAGAGAGAGAGAGTGGAGGGAGGCATGTTTTTCCTGGACGATAAGACTTCAAATGAAATATAAAGATACAAATATGTGATGGCTCCAATATTATAATTGTGCATCACTTCAATTTGCATGGCCTCTCTACCAGGGAACTAGGACCAATATAATATGTAGGGGACGGCTAGGATTTTTATTCTCACAAAAAAGAACCAAGGACAACAAACATACACAAAACTTAAATCCCGGAAGAAAAATAGAGCAACAAAATGTCACTTAATCTTTTAAGAAAATATAATCTTGTTACCGAAAAAGCCAAGTCAAGCAAAGCAGTTTGGTTGCTGCCAAATTTAGTGAATAGCAGACCACCAGGATGAGACTGCAAGGAACAAAAAAAATGTCACGTGAAATAACCGAATCTTAACATGCATGCAGATGCAAAATAATATTTTCCATTCACCATGAAGGTATAACACTTATTGACTACTCTTAATTATTGAACAAATTAACTTAGAAACAAGATATATCATACCAAATTATGGAATAACATACTTCGAAAAGTTCCAAAAATATATTGATGTAAAGATACTCTTCATCTGCAATTCTTATCACATTCTTGAACACATAATGTTTATTGTTCAACATGCATAAGTGAACGTCTAAAAACAGATAAGGTTGAGAAGTTCCCAAAACCTATCCTCTTTTCAATCAATTTCATGCAAACCGCGTGAATATGCTCCACTTTCAATTACCCTCCAGCCAACTTGCTCTACCTCTAGCAACTACAGAACTGACTAGAAGAACACTTGCTGAACTACATTTTCAAACATTTCCTCCTTAGAATATATGGCTTCTCTCTGCATGGCAATCTCACATGAATTACTTCCATCAACTAAAACAATATCTGTAATCACAAAGAGACCTCTTCTTGAAGGGGTCTTTTGATTTCATCAATAACTCAAACGAAGAGAAAAGCAATCAAAGTCAATCCTTTATGCAAACATATTGAGATAGGAAATCTGTAGTGGTTCCCCTCACTAGTTCTTACACCAATAACTGCTCCTTAAGTCCTTATGCATATCTCTACTCAAATTAAATACTTAAAACACTCGCTTCCTCTCTAGTACTTGCCATTAGTTTTATATGTGTTGATAAACTGGGTATAAATCTTCACCTTTCTCTCTCTCCATACCTCCCCATGAGCTTTCTCAATAAAAATAGTAAAAGTTTTTACAGTACACCTGACTAGCATAAAACTGAATAGAATTCTTGAAAACATTAGTTTCTACACCCAAAAAAAGTTCAGAAGTTCTTGTAACCATGATTGTATGACTTGCATGCCCAATTCCCTATAGTTAGTTTTGTGCAGTTTTGAATCTCACCCAGGTCATTATAGATTGGTATTATTATTTTTATCATCAAGCGTACCAACACCGAGACTCGAACCTAAGACTTCACCAAGCGCCTTAAGCCACTTAACCTAATAGTTGTTAATATTATAGTACTACTGCTCCACTCCTCAGGCATCTTGTTAGTCCTCAAGATTTGGTTTGAAAGGTTTATCAACCACTTCACTCCTACCTCACCTAAGCATTCCCAAATCTCAATAGGAACATCGTCAAGACCTGCCACTTCTCAACTTACATTTTCTTCAAAACTTGCTTTACTTCAGAAATATGAAAGTGAGCGAAAATGACGTTAAGCCTCATGCCTATGGTATTATTACGGCACTTTGCACATATGTACTAGCTTTTTATCAGGAAAATACATCAAGAATATGGAGCAGAACAAATTATCTTGTCAGTGCACTCCATAAAGTTATACAAACATTACCTTTTCCTTTCGATTATCTGTGTGAGTGTGCGAACCAACCACAACTACATTATCCGGAAGCTTTTCCAGTCTGCTTTTAAATGTGGAATATGATTCTGAATTTCCTACAATGGACTTCTCGGCATCTTTCATAAACAAAATGAATGGAGAGTTTCTGCTTTCACTATGTACAGCCTAATCAACTCAATAAGTTAGAAAACCAGCTGATTGAAATAAACCAAAAACGTGCATCATAACAAATTTTATCAAGTACTAAAAGAGAGAATAGAAGTTACCTCAAACAATGTGTTAATAAGTAGCTTGTCCAAATCTTCTGCGCCTGTGCTTTCTAGACGAAGATCACAAGCTAGAGATGATGAAGAAGAAGAAAAGATAAGAATGATGGGAGAATCTACAAGGTAACAACTAGTGGAAATTTGAACAGATGGGTGGGACATTACCGTTGCAGAAGAATCCATGACCTCCTTCACAGACACCTCCAAGATCAACCCCGTCAGGTATGGGTTTATCAAACCTCACACCAATTTTTGACAGAGGGTTGTTCTCAAAAAGTAAAGTAACCTTGCCACGAATTCCACAGGGTGGCCCCCTACAAATTGAGTTAACAAAGCACATAAGACCATTTTCTGACATTTTTTCTTCCTAATCATCAAACTGGAATAAGAAAACTCAATGCTGAAACATCACTTTTACTACCCCATACTAGATATCAGCATACAGATATTCAAAAGAATAAAGTAATCTATATTGATTATGACGATATATACATATAGTTAGTCAAGGCCACAATAAACTGAACCTTGAAGAGGATGAGGTTGTATATAAGCCACCAGCACCTATATATCTCACTCTGTCACCTGCATGTTAAATTTTTGGATGAGTATAGCTCAGCTGAAATCCACGATGGTGCAAAACTTCAAGAATGTCAAAGAAATCTAGAATTCTAAACACTAGAAGCCCGTCAGACAATAAGTACAATTTACCAAGGCATACCATACCTAAATTAAACAAGTGATTTTTAGTTGTTCCAGATGAAGGGGGTGCAGAATCTATATCCATTTTTGCTTGGGATTCTGGCAAGTCATGAGAAGAAGGCGCATTTGAAGAGCTAGGAGTATCTCCTTCGGCAGCCAAATCTGTACATGCAGAATTTTGTTTACTGCAGTGGCAAGATTTTTCTGCATTGGATCCATCCTTAAGAAGTTCGGCTTCCTTCAACGATAAACCCTACAACAAATTTATGATTGATAAATTCACCCACTAGTGAGTCATTATAATTTCATATTGGTAAAGCAAAAAAGAGCACAAGCAACAAAAAATGCACAATACATAAACCAATGGAATGAATAAAAAAAAATCACAGAAATGCTGCAAGGAAAAAAAAAATTAAAGAAAATCGTTCCAGCATCAGAACCAAGGGAGTGACTTTCATCTTACACCCAAAAAGGAATGGCTGTCAAATATTAGCAATTTAGCCCCAAAGTGATTAGCAAGGGCCTTCGCCAACATCTCCTGATATATCTCAGACCCTGAAAAACATTCACAAGAAGAAGCATAAACTTATATTCATCTTTCCTGAAAGTGAATAAATAAAACAATTACCCACATACCTGCAGGACCAGAAAGTAAAATCCGAGGGTTCACCGTAGTAAGCTCTGATGTATACTTAGCATGTTCTTTGTGCTTCAGGTGTATTACTGAAGCTGCAATCAGCACATTCTTCGTATTCTCACTGGAGAGAAAAATGAAGCCCAATGTTACATTTGTAACATTTAAGACCAACTTCTACATGTGCATTAACCATTTGGCAAAGATCCTAGATACTAAAATAACAAACAAACGCAGTTCGATAAGTAAACACACACACTTAGAGGGGTTTACAGATGAAAAATTAGAGTTTAAACTAATTACTGGCCTGGGGTGATGAGTGGGATCTAAAACAAAGAGATAAAACATACCTTAAATAGTATGGGAAGCTGTCAAACGAAACTTCTATGTTTTTTCCATCGAGAATCCCTGCAATAATTTCTTCTTTGAATACCGCACACCGCAGAGACAAACCTGATGTTGATGCTGGCTGCACATCCCTTGTCCACTCGTTTCTTTCTTCAAAAACCTGTTTACAGATACTTTTGCTCAATTTCAGTTTACATTTAGGTGATCGTGCTAACATCCTCAATAAAGGCCTTAGCAAATCATTCCCAGAGAATTTTACATTGCCTGCCTCTATGCTAGAGTCCCGGTTGCAGCCGAAAGGAAGATTCTTGCCAAGAGTTCCAATATCTGCAGCCATATCACTATCAATGATTGGAGTTGAATTGCCTTCTAGGCCATCGAGCTCGACATACATACCATCTTGGACAGCAGAATGAGCAGGTGCCTCGGTCCCTTGCTGGGCTTTACCCGTGGTCTGCACTGAAGGCTTCCATCGTGACATATCTGACCTCAGGCTTGAGAGAGATGCCAATATGGAAGCCCCAGCTACAGCTGAAGGATCCCCAGACCTCCTTTCAAGTTGCATAAGTTTTCCCATAAGCTCAGAACCCTTAACTGGAACCTCAGTCAAGAGTTGCTGAAAAATCTTTTCAACAAAAGTTAAGGTGACACTGATTATTACTAACATAACGAAGGGCACAAACACAGGCATAGAAACCAAAGGAGAATAGTTATATAGTAAAGGAGAATAATTAAACCAAAGTCAAATTAATTAGAAGGATACATATGCATGGTTCCCCAGCAAACCAAAGATTACTTCATCACCGGAGCTGATTCAATTAGGAAAATATTCAATCGAAACACATTCAATTCAGGACATATTCGAAAATTCATTTGGGACATATTCAATTTAAGACATTCTCGGGACACATTCGATTCAGGAAATATCGTTCGAAACACATTCGATACGGGTTATATTTGTTTGAAACGCATTCGATTCATGACATATTCGTTTGAAACACATTCGATTCGGGACATATTCGTTCGAAACACATTCGATTCGGGACATATTTGATCTAAACACATTCGATTCGGAACATATTCAATCGAAACACATTCGATTTTGGATATTCCCGGGACAAAGTCGATTTGGGACATTCTCGGGACATATTCAATCGAAACACATTCGATTCGGGACATATTCAATTTGGGACATTCTCGGGACATATTCGATCGAAACAAATTCGATTTGGGAAACATTCGATCAAAACACATTCGATTCGGGACATATTTGTTCGAAACACATTCGATCGAAACACATTCGATTTAGGACATTCTCTGGTCAAATTCATTCGAAAGTTTCTCGGGACATATTCAATTTGGGACATTCTCGGGACATATTCATTCAAAACACAAACGATTCGAGACATATTTAATCGAAACACATTCAATTCGGGACATTCTCGAGACATATTCGTTCGAAACACATTTGATTCAGGACATTTCGTTCGAAACACATTCGATTTTGGACATATTCAATCAAAACACATTCGAATTGACACATTAAATCGTAACACATTCGATTTGTGACATTCTTGGGACATATTTGATTAAGAACATTCTCAGGACAAATTTATTCAGAACATATTCGATCGAAACACATTCAATTCGGGACATTCTCGGAACATATTCGATTAGGAACATTCTCGGGACATATTTAATCAAAACACATTCGATTCAGGACATATTCAATCGAAACACATTCGTTCTTGGACATTCTCGGGATAAATTTATTCGGGACATTCTCGGGACATATTCAATTAGGAAAGTTCTCGGGACATATTCGATCGAAACACATTCGATTCGGGACATTCTTGGGAAACAAATTTGATTCGGAAAATTCTCGGCACATATTTGTTCGAAACACATTCGATTCGGGACATTCTTAGGACATAATCACTTCGGGACATTCTCGGTACACATTCGATTTGGGACATTTCCTGGACAATTTCGATAAGGGACATTCTCGGGACATATACGATGGGATACATTCTCGGGACATATTTAATTTGAGACATTCTCGGGACACATTCGATTTAGGACAATTTCGGTACATATTCGATCGAAACAAATTCGATTCGGGACATTGTCGATCGAAACACATTCGATTGGAGACATATTTGATCGAAACACATTCGATTTGGGACATTCTTAGGACATATTCAATTCGAGACATTCTTGGTACACATTTGATTTGAGACACATTCGATTTGGGACTTTCTCGGAACATATTCGATCAAAACACAATCGATTTGGGACATTCTTGGGACATATTCAATTCGGGACATTCTTGAGACACATTCGACTCGAAACACATTCGATTTAGGACATTCTCGGAACAATTTCGATCAAAACACATTCGATTAGGGGCATTCTCAGGACATATTTTTATTCGAAACAAATTCGACTCGGGACATTCTTGATCGAAACACATTCGATTCGAGACATATTTGATAGAAACACATTCGATTCGAGACATTCTTGGGACATATTCAATTCGGGACATTCTCGGTACATATTTGATTTGAGACACATTCGATTTGTGACTTTTTCGCAACAAATTCGATCGAAATACATTCGATTTGGGACATTCTCAGGACACATTCGATTTATGACATTCTCGGGACATATTTTCGTTCGAAACAAATTCGATTCGGAACATTCTCGATCGAAACACATTCGATTCGAGACATATTTGATCGAAACACATTCAATTCGGGACATTCTAGGGACATATTCAATTCGGGACATTCTCAGGAACATTCGATTTAGGACATTCTGGAGACAACTTCGTGACATATTCGATCGAAACACATTCGATTATGGGCATATTCGTTTTAGGACAATCTCGGGACATATTTACGTTCGAAACAAATTCGATTCCGGACATTCTCGGGACATTTTTGATCGAAACACATTCGATTTGAGACATATTTGATCGAAACACAATCGATTCGGGACATTCTTGGGTCATATTCAATTCAGGACATTCTCGGTACACATTTCATTCGAAACACATTCGATTTGGGACATTCTCGGGAAAAATTCGATCGAAACACATTCGATTAAAGGCAAATTCGATTCGGAACATTCTCGGGACATATTTTCGTTCGAAACAAATTCGATTCGGGACATTCTCGATCGAAACACATTCGATTCGAGACATTCTTGGGACATATTCAATTCGGGACATTCTCAATTCGGGACATTCTCAATTCAGGACATTCTCAATTCAGGACATTCTCGGGACACATTCGACTCGAAACACATTCGATTTAGGACATTCTCGGAACAATTTCGGAACATATTCGATCGAAACACATTCGATTAGGGGCAAATTCGATTCAGGACATTCCCGGGACATATTTTCGTTCAAACAAATTCGATTCGGGACATTCTCGATCGAAACACATTCAATTTGAGACAAATTTAATCGAAACACATTCAATTCGGGACATTCTTGGGACATATTCAATTCGGGACATTCTCGGTACACATTTGATTTGAGACACATTCGATTTGGGACTTTCTCGGAACATATTCGATCGAAACACATTCGATTCGGGACATTCTTGGGACATGTTCATATTGGGACATTCTCGGGACACATTCGACTTGAAACACATTCGCATGACATTCTCGGGATATATTTTCGTTCGAAACAAATTCGATTCGGGACATTCTCGATCGAAACACATTCGATTCGAGACATATTTGATCGAAACACATTCGATTCGGGACATTCTTGGGGCATATTCAATTCGGGACATTCTCGGGACACATTCGACTCGGGACATTCTTGGGACATATTCAATTTAGGACATTCTCGAGACAATTTTGGGACATATTCGATCGAAACACATTCGATTAGGGGCATATTCGATTTAGGACAATCTCGGGACATATTTTCGTTCGAAACAAGTTCGATTCCGGACATTCTCGATCGAAACACATTTGATTCGAGACATATTTGATCGAAACACATTCGATTCGGGACATTCTCGGTACATATTCAATCGAAACACATTCGATTAGGGGCAAATTCGATTCGGGACATTCTCGATCGAAACACATTCGATTCGGGACATTCTTGGGACATATTCAATTCGGGACATTGTCAGGACACATTCGACTTGAAACACATTCAATTTAGGACATTCTCGAGACAATTTCAGGACATATTCGATCGAAACACATTCGATTAGGAGCATATTCGATTTAGGACAATCTCGGGACATATTTTCGTTCGAAACAAATTCGATTCCAGACATTCTCGATCGAAACACATTCGATTCGAGACATATTTGATCGAAACACATTCGATTCGGGACATTCTTGGGTCATATTCAATTCGGGACATTCTCGGTACACATTTGATTCGAATTTGAGACATTCTCGGGACATATTCGATCGAAACAAATTCGATTCGGGACATTCTCGATCAAACACATTCGATTCGAGACATATTTGATCGAAACACATTCAATTCAGGGCATTCTTGGGACATACTAAATTCGGGACATTCTCGGTACACATTTGATTCGAAACACATTCGATTTGGGACTTTCTCAGGACATATTCGATCGAAACACATTCGATTCGGGAAATCTTTTGGACATACTCAATTCAGGACATTCTCGGGACACATTCGACTCTAAACACATTCGATTTAGGACATTCTCAGGACAATTTCGGGACATATTCGATCGAAACACATTCGATTTGGGGCAAATTCGATTCGGGACATTCTCAATCGAAACACATTCAATTCGAGACATATTTGATCGAAACACATTCGATTCGAGACATTCTTGGGACATATTCAATTCGGGACATTCTCGGTACACATTTGATTCGAAAGAAATTCGATTTGGGAATTTCTAGGGACATATTCGATCGAAACACATTCGATTAGGGGCATATTTCGATTTAGAACATTCTCGGTACACATTAGATTCGAAACACATTCGATTTGGAACTTTCTCGGAACATATTCGATGGAAACACATTCGATTCAGGACATTTTTGAGACATTCAATTCGGGACATTCTCGAAACACATTCGATTTAGAACATTCTCGGGACAATTTATGGACATATTCGATCAAAACACATTCGATTAGGGGCATCAATTTAGGACATTCTCGGGACATATTTTCGTTTGAAACAAATTCGATTCGGGACATTCTCGGGACATTCTCGATCGAAACACATTCGATTCGGGACATTCTTAGGACATTTTGATTTCGGAACAATCTTGGTACACATTTGATTCGAAACACATCGATTTGAAACATTCTCGGGACATATTCGATCGAAACACATTCGATTCGGGACATTCTCGAGACACATTCGACTCAAAACACATTCGATTTAGTACATTCTCGGAACAATTTCGGGACATATTCAATCGAAACACATTCGATTAGAGACATATTCGGTTTAGGACATTCTCAGGACATGTTTTTGTTCGAAACAAATTCGATTCGGGACATTCTCAATCAAAACACATTCGATTCGAGACATATTTGATCGAAACGCATTCGATTCGGGACA
>JAYMTA010006887.1:0-10029 GCA_036897625.1 Pelargonium cotyledonis
GATTTGGTTCAAATTTAAGGTTTTGCCTCCTTTCGATCCGTGGACTTGTATGTTTTTATTTTTTAGTCCAACTGACATACTACTTCATGTTGCAACTAACACGTCAGCCTTGCACGCCACTTTACCACCGCCATGTCACCACTCATTGCCACACAATAGTCCTATCACTTGTGGGAGTTCTGAAAGTTCCAACAATCACAAAATTCCATTTTGAAGGAGTTTCGGAAAACTGGACAAATCACTAAAAACAAACATCACCCCACTATAAATCAATGATCATCATCAAGAGCAAAAGGGGGAGAGAGCAAGAACATTGAGCAAAAACAGGGAGAAAAAAAAGGAAATGGAAAATTAACTCAGTCCAAAAATTATACAAAGAAATTAAAAAATAGTAAAAAAACACAAACACCAACTACTATCATCTAGTCTATCCGCCACACCTCACTGCCTTCCTCGTCGGACCCACTTCCTTGGCTGGCCAACCCCAGTCGAGCTCGCCGGAATAGCACCTCCCCACACCAACATCACTACTTCACCAGTAAACCCAGATTCATCGCCAACCTTCTCCGATGAGCCTCCACCACATCGCCTTCGTCGGAGCTCAACCAAACCAAGACACCAACACCGCTCACCTCACTTAGCCAAGCTCGCTAGAACCACTTCAAATCCGCCATACCATAAATATCTCTCCCGTGTGTATTTCCCCATTTCATTCTCTCTCTCTCTCTCTCTATTTGTCAGAAATATGATATTGGACCGATTAATATATATCCATTACAGATAATGAGATAAATAGAACATACCAACGTATGTCTAGCATCATTTGAAGTCATTAATTTATCGCGCCAATGATTGTTGGTAAATGTACATTACAACCAATCACAGCTTGCCATGTGGGCTACACGAAAAATACATGCATAACTGATACATGGCCCCATTAGCTCTCTTGTTTATTTTTCACTCACAAAGAGATCATAATGCAGGAACACAAGATTCACTCTGTCACCATTCACCGACCACACATTTATTTTACATATCTTACACAAAACACACCTTCCATGCATGCATGCATACAAATGGTTGGTGTTTACGTGGGCACAGCAAATTGGGTGCAATCAATTCCCTTATCAGAGAATGCCTCCACAAGCTTAGGGAAAATCTTGGTCAGCATGATCTTGAAACCAGTGGAGCTTCCCTTTTGCTTTTCTTGCTTGTTGTCTCCATATCCAATAGCACAACCCACTGGAGATCCCTCCAAGTATGCCTTACAAGCTTGTAAAATACGTTGAGAATGCCGCTCGAAGTGCTCCCCCACGAGCGCCTCAAAATGCTGCACCAATATCCAGACCAGATTAATCTTTTGCTTCTAACAATGCTACTTCCTACCAAATTACTCTAACCTCGACTCTATTTCATTAACACAAAATGTCAATAATGTACCTTTGGTGGCTTCCGAAGAAGATACAGCATGGATTTGCAACTACCAAGGAATGCATCCTCGTTGTAACTCATTGAGTTTTTCTCTCCCTCGATTCTTCCCATATGCTTATCATATCCTGCCTCGTTGAAGTAAGGCCTCTCATTAAGTACAAGGGCCTGGAGAGAGAGAAGAACTTGAAGAATGGTAGAAGCCTCTGGATTCCAAACTTCACTGTCTGTGCCCGACCATGTATTAAGAAGACTCAGACAGACCTTTCCAGATTCATACAAGTTCGGGTTGATGCGCAGCCCACCAGAATGATAGTGCACCAACTGCACAAGGGTTTAGGTTTGAGAAACATGTAAGGTTTTGTTTACATGTGATGTGTTGTACACTAAAGACCACTGTTAGTAAATTGTATCATTTATTATTATGCAAGGACATACTAGACAAAAAGAACATAGATAAACAAACATGGACAAGTAGAAATAAAAATGTGGTATGTGATTCAATAGCGACAAGTTAACTATCAGTAAACAAGTAGAAGACAATAAAGTTGATATAACTTACAGGTGGTTCAACAGGATACTCTGGAGAAAGAAATATATCAAAGAAAAATAGCCCGTCATGATATGGAGTTCCAGGAGCCCCAACAATCGCCGCACGGATGAGATCCATTCTTTCTTCGTAGATACGGACAAAGATAGTTTCTGTTAAGATGACCAAAGATCTTTTCAGACACAACACAGGAAAATACTGCCTCTGGGTGTAACTGATCAGGAAATGTCTACTTCTACAATATTCATGCTTATTATTACTACTGCAACGTTCTGGTACCAAAAACTATTCCACAACTACATTTTGGATGACATTTCATTACAATGAAAAGGAAAAAAAATGAGTTCATAAACAATCCAGCACAATTTCATTCACTGCACGAAAAGCCACAAATACTACTCACATGATCATCTAGTTAATACCGAGAGATCCATCACATTTCTCAAGAGAGGGATAACAGAAATCGATATAACCATTAAGGTCAACAACAACAAAATATTTTGCCCAAACTAAGCCCTTTGGCAAAACCACTTGTGATCCTCCAATGGTGTTCTACCTCTATACTCTATCGACTCCAAGAAATAATCCTATAACTTCATCTATTTCCTTTATTCGAAAGAGTTCAGAGTTTTAAGTATTAGCACCATATCTTCTAACAAGTCTTCGCATTACCATGCCTTTACTTATTATTTCTTTCCATGTTAGTAGACCCTCCATTGTCTTTAGTTTAATCTAACTGAAACCCTTCATCCTTCCACACAGGTCTCGCAACATTACAAGCGCCAAAACCATCACAAATCATTGTCCCTCATTTCATTCATGCCACCTGATTCTATTACTACATCCCTCATGATTAGAAGAATATATCCTTATTCAAATACATCTAAGCAAATTAATTTACATCTAACAGGAGGAGGGTTACAGAAATGATTCATGTAATTCAAAACAATACATGGAAAAGTTAGAGAGCAAACCGGGCAAATTTTTTTCTAACAGGCTCCACTCTTGCTGAACTTTCTTTAACCATCTCTTTTTCACCTAAAACATGGTAAGAACAAGAAATAAGGAAACATAACTATATCACAAAGATCATTTGACAAAAGTCATCTGAAAATTCACTGGAAAAGAAGTTATTTGTCATACCTGAGAAGACATCAATCCCTTGCCAGCACCGTCAAGAAAGTGGTGCTCTGAGCAGTCATTTACCATATCAAACTGCCTAAATCTTTCTGAACTCTTGCTGGTTGAAGAAGATGGTATTTGCAACTGACCTACAACTAATGGTTGTGGATCTGTGCAGAGATGACAAGTTTCCATTACCTCTTTCTCACACAGAGTCTCGTATTTACTTCCATCTTTAAAATTTTTGGCAGATGTGGAACCAAGAGATCCAAAAAGGGTTGCAGCAATGCTTGTAAAAAATCCAATGGCAGATTGAGGAAAGAAATAGGAACTAGACTCCAACGTATAGTCTTTGAGATCTTCATCAATGCGATTATAATCCTGGGCATAGAACAACAATTCACTTTAGGAATGTATGTTAAATGTATCAAGGTTCTAGTCTTAATTACTTTTTTCCAGAAAATAGAATGGAAAAAAACAGGGTAAAGATGGAATATTAAAGATAACAGTATTGTACTTTCAAACTCTTTCCACAAGAGCTACATGTCTTTCGAGATCTCATTAATCAGTTAAACAAAGTTCAAACAATATACCCAATGACATACTTGCTACCAGAGCTTCAAAACATTCCTAATGTTGTTCCATTCAATAAGCTTCATTCAATCACTTCATCACAAGAGAGAAGACAGAGAATTTTACCTTTCCATTCATGATAAATGGCAGTTTATCATGGTCAATAATCCCATAGTTTAATTGCTCGGCATTTTCTTCATGGAGCATAGCACTTGAAGTTAAACCTTCATATTTGTTGAGCTGAAGAATTTCATAAGGAGCTACCTGTATCAAAGTTCAGCTGATAATTTTAAGTAATCAAGTAAAAGTTGAAGCCAAAAAAGAGAATCTATACGAGCAGTAGCTCGAAACTTTTTTTCTTAGAGTGCCATAGTTAAAACTTTACTTCCTTTTTCAGCTAATACAAATACTTCCTCCGTCCCAAAAAGAGTGTCCGGTTTTTCAGTTTTCTAAAAATTAATAATTAGTTACAGTTGGATTTTTCCCCATATACCCATGTATGCTCTTATTTCAAAAAACTGAAGGGTTTCTAACAAACTTATATTAAAAATATTGATGGTAATTCATGCATAATAGACCAACAAAAAAGGAGAGTAGACAATCATTTTGAGTTTAAGAGAGAGTGAATAATAATTTTGGAACGAAAGGAGAAAATTTCACGAGATTATAAAAGACACTCATTTTGAGTTTTAGAGAAAGTGAATAATCATTTTGAAACGGAAGGAGAAAATTTCATGAGATTATAAATAAAATCAAGATAATTCTTCACAAATAATATTAACCGAAAACAATAAATAAAGATATTTTCTAATACTGACCTTAACTGAAGTTACAAATGCATGCATATGTTTAAATATATTCATCTTCAGTTTTCTAGAGGTAAGCCTAAAGCAAAAGATTTGTTTACTTAAATAGATATTCCTCTGGTCTAATGAAGATACTGCAACAGAATTAGCAACTTTCATCCCAATTCAACACAACCTGTGCCTAGGAAACCAGAACCCTTTTAAAACCTACATGTGAGTTACAGTTCATATCTAGGTAAACTGCAGGTATCATCGTAGGAGTACAGTTGTGGAGCGCACAAATGAGGGAAATATATAGAAAGTTGACAGAACTAACCAATCACAGAAGTCAATTAAAGATTAATTTTGAAATTCAGGATTTCAAATATTAATATAAATTATACAACTACGAGAACTAAAGCTTTCTTCCGAACTAATAATGTTAAAGGCAATGCAGCAGACTCATTGCAAATCCAATTGCAAGTAACATAGTCAATTAAGAAAATCCAACATCTAATCATAGTTAACCATACATGGATAAATAAAACCCATACCTTTGTGATGAGACCATTTGCCCATTTAACCTCAACAGCGCCATCTTTGAAACCTATGACATTGCCAATATAGGACAAGTACCTTTTATATTGACATTCATTTAGAAAGTTAGTGTCTTTAAGAGCATTCTCCATTCCTGTCCCAATCTCCGAGGTTGAAAGACTTTCATAAGCTTGTTCAAGCAATTGGCCTTGGATAGATTTACACACTGTCTCTCCAAAACAGTACGAGTATTCAGGGTGCTCAACCAATTCGTAAGCACTCATAATTTCCTCCATCTGGTCTTCACCCAAGACATTTACTCGATCAATGGCTGATGTGCTCCATTTAACCTTTACCGTTCTTTCCTTCGCATCCACACCCCTCACAACACCCCATCTTAGGCTGTGAGAATCGTGTGGATCATCACAAGTGCCTTTTTCCAACACAAACTGTTCAGGCCAAAATTCCTGAGAATTAAGTACATTAATAGGGAGTAATGACTGTGAGACTAATCCAAAGGAGTAAGTCCCATCCTGCCACACAACATCAACTTTGGTTTTCTTCCTCACAATAACAAAAATTTCTTGATAACTTAAGCTATGTTCCCTTTCTTTAAATCCTCTTTCTGCTTTTTCAGGCTCTTGCATGAGCTTGTTAATAGACGCATTATTGCGTAGCTGCTCCACAAGACCTTGTTGATCAGCAACTGCTAGTTTGCACCAGTCACCGAGCTGCCAGTTTGCATGCAAAAAACATGACAATAAAGTCACGTTTTCAGAATTTTGAAAGCGCTGGGGAGTAGGCACATTTAAATGAAACCCTACAAAAGCCGAGGCAATCCAATCAACAAGCACCAACCCTGCTTTTACAGCACAAACTGTTCCTTCAAGTTGATGTTCCTTCCACTTACCACAAAACCATCTAGCTGAATTGGAAGTTGACAGCCTGACTTTCACCCTTTGTCCTGGGTAAAAAGGGTACTGTGGATCTTCAATTAAATTGGCAGAAGTAGGTACAATTTTCTCTTGATCCATTGCAGATACCTCACATTTAGTCCCATCATCAAATAATATTGTGAGAGAATCTACTATATTATCAACCTTCCCAAGCCACGACCCTTGAACCACATAATCCCCTACCGAAATGGATCGGATTCTTGATAGATTCTTGGAGTTCACATCTTTAATGACTTTTCCATGAACTGTCTCCAAGTCTACAACCATGTCAACATTTATCACTTTTCCCATCTGCCCAGATGGTTCTGTTGCAAAGCACACAGCATCCCCATGTAAAAATTCCCTTTCCAATGAAAGGAAATCATCAATTTTCCCTATGCTTTCCTCAAGGCTTGACAAAATGCTCTGAGCTTGCCCGCCATACAAAAAGCTAACTTCCTCCTGATCATCGCTACCACTGTCACTGAAGCTTTCACAATCAGAGTCACTAAGGATCATATCCATCACTTCAAATCCCTAGCACAAAAGTATATTTTAACGATCAATGAAAATTTTTTATCTGCAATAAATAACTAGAAAACCAATTTTTTTCTGCGAGACATACAACGAGAACAAGGCAATCGCTAGAAAACAAATTTTCTAACTGAAATGGCATATACATGCAGACGAATTTGAGATATATTGTATTTGTACTGTGCTTCAAATCTAATTTTTTTTCTTTAAATGGAAAAGAGAAAATTACAAACTCAATATTAAGCATAAAAAAATAAGGTATCATGATCTTCAGGTCAATTATCACATCATGCTAACAGACTATGAATTCTATAAAGACAACAAAATTTTAAGGAAGGATAAAGAGGACTACCGGGAAATTTGTTTCTTGAACAGTGCTTCCAATGTGATCAAAATGTGTCAAGCAATGGAGTTTTGCCAATAGATGAACAGACAATGTGCAGTACAGCTGAATATTTTCCCGGTTGATGTGGTTGCAATGCAAATTTTGAGTCTGAATCTCCTAGCAGGATATTACAAGTCCTAATTGTCTAAACTGGAAAAACTTATGCCAAAGGAAATTCGCCCTACGATACAAGAGTAGTCGACTCAAGAGTCTTAAATGCCAAAGGAGATTTGCCCAACGATACAAGAGGACTCGACTCAAGAGTCCTAAATGCCAAAGGAGATTTTCCCAACGATACAAGAGGACTCAACTCAAGAGTCCTAAATGCCAAAGGAGATTTGCCCAACGATACAAGAGGACTAACTCAGGAGTCTTAAATGCCAAAGGAGATTTGCCCAACCATACAAGAGGAGTCAACTCAGGAGTATTAAATGCCAAAGGAGATTTGCCCAACCATACAAGAGGAGTCGACTCAAGAGTCTTAAATGCCAAAGGAGATTTGCCCAATGATACTAGAGGACTCGACTCAAGAGTCTTAAATGCCAAAGGAGATTTGCCCAACCATACAAGAGGAGTCAACTCAAGAGTCTTAAATGCCAAAGGAGATTTGCCAACCATACTAGAGGACTCGACTCAAGAGTCTTAAATGCCAAAGGAGATTTGCCCTACGATACAAGAAGAGTCACTCAGGAGTCTTAAATGCCAAAGGAGATTTGCCCTACAATATGAGAAAAGTCAACTTGGGACTCTTAAATACTGACCGAGATTTTCTCTACAGTAAAAGAGAAGTCTGCTCAAGACTCCAAAATGCCAAAGGAGATTTGCCCCCGCAAAATAAGAGTCAACTAAGAATTCTTCCTAAATGCCAAAGGAGATTTGCCTGGAGTCGACTAAGAACTCTCCTATATGCCAAAGGGGATTTGCCAAAATAACTTCCACAACTGAAGTTCAAATGAAATATTGTTTGGTCATTCAAAATGAGGTGTTCCTTAAACCAGCTGCAATCTGTACGGAAACAAGACACATTCGAGAGACCGGAGAGAAACCGCCCATATATATTCCATGAGAACTTAAATTCTGTAACATCAAGGCAGCCTCAATAAGAGTTTTAGGGTTTCCATAGAACCTGCAGAAACCACATGTGTTAGTAATTTCTAAAATTTTAATGTGAACGGAAGATCGAAAACAAAAGCAGCATGACAGTACAGTTTGGATTACAAAATGGTGCTACTGTTCATAAAGTAAAAAATGAAAAACTGCAAAGAGAAGGCCATACATGAACAAAGAAAACAGAATTGAAGAGGTGCATGCATATACATCAATATTTAATGTAGTTTATTTCCAGAATATGAGAAGAAAATCATTTTTATATCATTCCATGATTCTTGAAAATTTTTATTTTTACAAGAAAAGAGGCCCAGAAACAGTTTTCCCATATATAGAGCAGCAAAACAACGATTCAACCCTGAATGATTATGTCCAATACGAAAGCACCATTGGTTACCACAAATTATTCATAACTGATTGAATTACAAATTATGTAACAATTCTTTTCTTCACGAAGAAAAAAAAGTCAAAATCTATTTATACTCGACAAAATTAAATTACAGATAAACCTAAGAAAAAGTCACATCAACCAATTCAAAATAAAAACTCCTAACCGACAAATTCATCTGAAAACATAAGATTGGAGCAACAACGAAAAAAAGCATCTGTTACAGCTGCAGAAAATCTACATGGGGATTGAGGAGTGCCTATGAGATGCGCCAACGAAATCGACCCAAACCACAACCCATTGATGATAGATTCTGAAATTTGCTTTCTGGGTTTCAAATGGGTAACAAAATTTGCGGCGAAGCAAATGAACTGAGAAATCGAGCTCACAATTCCGCTGAGCACCGCTCTTTCAGGCCATGAATGTGATCGAACCCACGGTTTGGAACATCGCATACGCACAAGCACAATACAGAGTGTCTCTTCTCTTTAGAGGATGCTTCTCTTTGTCTCTGTCGCTACACTTTGTGTACAGTCATTGGAGGCTGTGAGTGCTCTTTCCACCATCAATTCATGTTTATCAATAATCAATTGTCTATAATGGGCGGAGCATCAACTCTAACAGTTGAGCTCTTATTTGATTTGAATTCAATAATAGATACCAACAGAATATACCAACAGCATCACCTCCAATATACTGCTTCTACGTCCAACCAAACAGTTAATGTTGAAATTACACAACTGCCCCCAAATTTAAGTGTGGGGATTGTTTTGTTTCTTATCAGCACTGCTGTGCATCGGTCCAAACCCGGACCGGACCGAAAATACAAGAAATGTGGGACCAAAGACCGGATCAAAATTATTCAGTCTTTGGACCGGATCGAACCGATTCAGTTAGGACCGAACCCAAACCGGACCGAAATGGACCAAATTTGCTTTAAATTAAAAAGAAAATATATATAAAAAAAGCCCATCAACTACACTACACTTGCCAATCTGCCATTGTTGTTGCTAGATGTCGAGAAGAAGACACTGATGAGTGATGTCGATCGAGGTCGGAGTAGGCTAGATGCAGAGTGGCCGGAGTAATTTGGTGGGAGGCCAAGATCGAGATCGTCGCGGAGGGAGGCCGATATCGTGATCGTAAGAGAAGTACCTAACTCAGAATTATCTACAGAGAACTTCACTTCTCTCCTCTATCTATCTATCTAAAACCCAAAACCAACACACGGCTGATAGGGTGCGAAGAGGTCATGGTTCAAACAACTTGAGCATGAACAGAGATATACAGATCAAATCCAGACAAGCAACCAAAATCTAAATGCACAACCAAGCAGTAAGGACGAAGCAAGGGGTACGCAAAATATCCACAACTACTTATATATATGTAACGTATATGATAACTCGCATTTTATGCTAGTTATTCGACCCTAAATTATGCATTATTGTCGTATTTTGCCCCTGCCCTAGTGCTCTTTTTGCCCTTAAAGAGAGCTAGTTGCCTGATATTGCCTTAATGTCGTCTTATGTCGTGATGAGTTCACTTTGGTAGAAATTAATGATTTTAGCTCATATTTAGCTCTACTGTGCCATTTAATCCTTGTTTTAGTGCTTCAATGAATTATCAGGTTTAAAGCATGGATCGGAAGCAAAAAGGAGCCGAAAAAGACCAAAGTCGAAGTTCAG
>JAYMTA010006888.1:0-10029 GCA_036897625.1 Pelargonium cotyledonis
GTTGGGTTCATTGGTCGGGTCAATTGTCGGGTCAAATGTCAGTCAACGAGTTCGGTCAAATGTTGGTCAAAGAACCGGTCAATATTTGTTTTAGGAAAATATACACTTCCAGATTTTAACAATAAAAATTTCTTTCTAGATAAGGAAAGAAAGAAAGAAATAGATCTCATCATCTTCTTTAAATATTTTTTTTTTACGACGGAATGTTCCGTCGTAAATCTTAAATTACGACGGAATCTACAAATTTTACGACGGATCTTCCGTCGTAAATATTTACGACGGCACGTTCCGTCGTAGATTCCGTCGTAAATTAATAAAATAATATTTAAAAAAAAAAGCTTTTCTATTTCCGACGGAATAAAGCATTTCCGTCGTAGACTCCGTCGCAAATTTTTCCGTCGTAAATGTCCGACGGAAATAGAGCAATTTCTTGTAGTGATGACTGAAGACGCACAAGCAAAGAATGGAACACGACATTACAGGGATGTTCAATGCTAAATTATGTTGCTCGTTTGAGAGATTAAAAGACCGACGAAACAAAACCAGAAAATGCTACACGACATTCAGATCGAAGATGTTCAATGTCGGATGTGCTTACCCTTGAGATGAAAAACCCGATGACAAGAAAATTTTCAAGTGTTACACGACATCTCGAGATTACTCAATGTAGACATTGGTCTTTCCCAAGATGCAAAGTTCAAACACACTCAGTGAGCGATCTAGAAGGATCTTTTCAGAAACTTTTGCACAATTTCATCTCATAATGTTGCTCTACGCGTTTTCGGTTGCATAGCTTTGCAACAGATGGACCTTTCCAGTGGATGATGATTCTGGGCTACCACCAACTTCATAACTCTCAACCATATCTTCTTTAGATTTCCCCCACATCACAGTATAAAACCCGGCGGATATAATGGTAGCTCCAACAAGGCTGTGCAGAACAAGTAACAACATCTGAGTTTAGCTTAATATACAGTACTAGACGAAAAAACATTGGAACAAACTATAGTTTATTAGGTGTTTTTGCTACCTTCCAAGATAAAGAGAATCGCCGAGGAACAAGACACCCATGACAACTGCAATGACAATCAGCAATGGCTTGAACATTGCTACATACAGAGGTCCCTTAATCCGCAGAGCCCATGTGCACACTGTGTTGCTCATGCATGATGCAAATATTCCCTAAACATAGATACATAAGTAAACTATAGATTATGCAATTGCAAATGTATGATAGTTGATTTGTTTCTTACAGAGCACACAACCGAGGCCAGCGACATGTCCATCCTCAATCTCCAAGCACTCGAAGTACCCTCTGTAAGTAAACCTGCAATTGCTGCTATGATGCTTATGCACAAACTGTAAAAGAAGACTACGGTAAATTCATTCGGGTACTCCATGATTTGTGTCTGCCAATAGGACACATTACAAGTTTGAAATTTTACTTTAGACAGTTCATATAAATTAGGAGATTGTAGTACTTTGGTGGGAACATGCGAAATGTATAAGGAATTGTACCTGAACAATGTACCAAAATGGAATTAAAAGATATTCAGCAGTAAGCAAGATGCCGCCAGAGATCCAATTAGAGTTGGCAGAGTGTGGAGGTTGTTGAAACAAAACGGAGGGTGAGGGAGGTCGGATTATGGCCGGACCTTTATAGAGTGTCACGACAAGTGCACCTGTAACTGAAACTATGGTGCCCAAGATTTTAGCCTGACTACTTGTTCTTGTCAAGGTCACCTTCTCCATCCTTTTGGTGGGACAAATCAAGAAAAGGCAAATAAAGGAGTCAGTGAAACCTAGGGTCCCTCTTCCTCATGACAAAAAGGACTTCACAATTCACTATCCAAAACACACATTAATGTGAATTTGCAATCAACTGTGAGAAAACCAGATGCATAATTCTTGTAGCATGTTTGTTTTATTTGTATACACAATATGGGTTGCTCTATGAACCCTAACCCAAATCCCTAACTGGGATGTTGAAGAGATTTTAGCAACTGAATTAATTGAAGGTTGGGTTAGAGTTTGTGAGTTTATATTGGGCTAAACATCCATTATTTACTTAGATGTAACCTTTTTTCTTCTCTATTCACTGTCAAAAAGCCACTAAAAATGTCCAACTTTACCAGAAAGCAATAGCAACAACACATAGCATTACAAAGCAAAGAATATATCATTTGCAGCACTTGAGAGAGTGTAATTGGTAAAGAAAGAACCTGAAAATGATGGCAAGAATGAAGGTGAAAGCTGGGGTGAGGTTGCTAATAGCTGAAGCCAGTGTTGGAGAGCTGAAATTGATGCCTCTGTACCCCATGATCTGTGATAACCCACTGATTTCCCAATTTTAAAAACAAACCAATTAAAACCAAGATTATATAAATATGTGTTTCTTGAAACAAATTGGAAATTTCCATCAGCAAGAAAATATATATTTCAGATATCAGATAAGAAGAGTACCCGATAAGGCCAAGAAGGCCAATTTTAGAGAGAACAGAGGAGGTGAGAGGAGGAAGAACTGTTGATCTGCAAAGCAAAAGTTGAGGACATGACTGTTAATATCAATTAGTGGTGTGTATATGAGGGTTGATTAGAATTAGTACTTACAAAATAGAGAAGAGAGTGAGAGCTCAAATACCTGTGGGTGTTGATGGAGGAGAAGAAAGGAGAAGGAAGAAGAAGAAGAGCTAAAAAATAAAGACAAGGTAGCTCATCCCTTTGGTTGTGGCTGCTTTGAACAGAGTTTTAAGCCCAACATCAATAACCTCCATTATCACCATCCCCATAAATGGCACCACTTCTCTGTAACAGTACCTCTCTCCTCCTGCCATGAATTGGTTCCCTCTGCCTCCCCAATATCTCACTCTATGCCAAAAATAGGTCAACCCACCAATGATAACCACAGGTTGTGGCTGCTGAAACGCACCGTTTTTGGCAACTTGTGACAGATACATAGATTCCCAATATCTTTCTCAGATTTGTAGTTAATGAAAATTATGCTGAAATATGTGTTTGTTTATAGGTCAATAGATACTGCCAAGATTCCTTTCCAAGTGCAGGCTCCATTACTGAGTGACCCAATTATACAAGTATATGCCAATTATCTGAAACAAATGTATATTTCATTTCCTTAACAAGCATAACATATGTATATTTCCTTAATCTCCAAGCATTCTGGTTTACATATGATTGTTGCACACAAGTATTGTATACAAGGTCTAATATTAATGGTATTAGAAATAACAAATTATTAATACAATCATATCAGCCAGTACATGATGAGGTTCACTTTCATACAGCATTTTGACAAACTAATGGTTTCTAGTGCTGATTCATTACAGATTTTGGTGTGCTATCTATATATCTTCAACTATATGTATGGCTTTTTTAACAAAGCAGTCTTGGAATTAGATGAGGTGTAATTATGCTGTCAAAGCCACATTCCTCACTCATTTCTTCTTTGTTAGCTTTTCCCCATAGCACACTATAAAACCCGAGGGAAATAATAATCACTCCCACAACACTGCATGCAACATTAACAACATTGGAGGAATTATAATTTGTTTTCACGGATATTTGAGTACAAACTAAACCAATTTTATTTTCCAAAAGAATGGAAAATGTGATATTGTATACCTTCCAAGGTAGAGAGCATCACCAAGGAACATGACGCCCATAGCAGCTGCAATAGCTATTGACAGTGGCTTGAAACTTGCTACGTAGACAGGCCCTTTATAGTGCAGGCCCCATGAGTGCACCACAGTACTAAACAATGACCCAAAAAATCCCTACAATTCCAAAATAATATACATCACACACACACGCACACACACACACATATATATATATGCCTATAATCTTATGGTGTACATGGGATGAATATGAGACAGTATCTTACCGAGTACATGTATGTAACTAATGCTATATCAGATCTTAATCTCCAAGCACTCGGATTTCTTTCTGCCATCAAGCACACTGGTGCTGATAGAATGGTTATGCACAAGTTGTATAGGAAGACCACAATTAGCTCTGCTGGATACATCTTTAGAACTTGAGTCTGCCAAATCATATAGACACAATTTCAAGAAATTGCAACAGTTTAATGGGCTTATAAGTATAATCAAAAGGAAAAATACCAGAAGAATATTCCAAATGGAAAACAGTAGATACTCGGTGACAAGAAAAAGACCCCCAATGATCCAGTTTGTTTGTGATGGGGATGAGGCCATGGACTGATGAAATGAAATGGAGGGTGCTGAGAAGAAAATTGTAGGGCCCTTGTACAAGACCACTACTAATGCACCTGATATTGATACTATGGTGCCCAAAATTTTGGCGCGACTTGCTCCAGCTTCAAAATTAATCCTTTCCATCCTTTTTTTGAGACAGAGTTACCCAACAAAACCATGTAAATTGCTGATAGAATTGAAAGAAACGAAAACTTTCATGGAAGAAAATAGAACCTGAATATGATGGCCAGTATGAAGGTAAAAGCTGCAGTGAGGTTGCTGAGGACTGAAGCAAGTGTTGGAGAACTGTATTCTATGCCTTTATAACTCATCATTTCAGCTGATAACCTGCTTGATGGACCACCCAAGAGTTCATAGTTACATAGTGTAATTGTGATATTCCTCTATCAGATGGATAGAAGTAAATAAAGTGATTTGCGCACCCAATAATTCCAAGAAGGCAGATTCTGCCGAGGAGAGAACAGTTGAATGGAGGCAGCAGCACCGTTTTCCTGCAAACACCGATATCAGGTGGAGCAGAAGTGAGTAATCTCTACATGTTTTAGTAGATGAACCGTAGAATTATCGTTGAGATACATTTATACACCTGTGAAAGATGATGGCCAAAGGGAGAAGAACAAGAGTGGCGATTGCATTCGAGTAGAAGATGAATACATAGTTGCTCATCCCATTTGAAGAAGCTGCTTTAAATAAGGTGTTTAAGCCTACGTTTGTGCATTCCGCAGCGACCATGGCTGTGAATGGCAAAACATCCTTGTAGCAGTATCTCCTTGCCATCTCTGTCTCTCCCTCCCTACACTTCTCTTTAATTAATAGTTTAGATGGTTCCAAAGTACAAACCTTGCCAGCCTCCACATCTTCTTTCTTTGGCCTAGCCCACTTCACATCACATCTTGAAGGTCCAGCTGCTCCTGCACAAATATCAAATGGAATCTTGTTTAATTAGTTTGAGTCCAAAAATAATGTTTAGATAAAAACAAAAATGGTAAGTTCTTATCATGAGCTCAGCCTCCATTTAAATGTGCCTGTATGTAGGCCTTCTCCTCCCAAGCAAGTTGCATTTTTGCTTGGGACAGGGACACCACCCAATATAGCATATATCCATCTAACCTATAACAGAGTATTTTTTACCTGACAACATATGAGGGGTCTTATAATTGAAACATGATGTCACAGAGCATAGTCCCCACAATTGCCCGAATTGAAAAATGACAACTGGGTTCTCCAAGCTTGTTATAAATGCTTAAAACAAAAGCTAGAATGGAGCTTATTACAAATAGCACAGTACCTCTCAATCCAACAAATATAAGAGTGGAGGCTGGAACTAGCAGCAGCTCCATCACTAGTGCTTTTGGTCAAATTTAAGATTAAAAAAATATTCTGGGGATGAGGAGTCTTGTAATTGGAAAATGATGTCACAGAACATAATCCCCACAATTGCCTGAACTGAAAAGTGAGAACTGGGCTCTCCAAGCTTGTTATAAATGCTTAAAACCAAAGCTAAAATGGAGCTCATCACAAATACCATGGTACCTCTCAATCCATATCTTTGATTGTTATATGCACAACATGTTAGTTGACAACATTCTGCTGTCACTCAAAGTTATTTTTTGGGAACCGCAGAAATTGTTCACATTCTTTTTAGTTGGCAGTTCAAAAAAAGAAAACACAGATGTCTGATCCGAATATTATTATGGAATCAAAGATGAATTAGCACAATCCATATCCAAAGAAAATTGTACCCAATAAGTTAATAACAGCAAATGGAATAAATCAGTTCTTGAACAACATTGCATTAGTACTGAAGTGATGAGCATTTTCTTCTGGTCTTATGGGGCACCTAACCTTGCTTATTTGTCTCGACGTCGCTTATCTGTCTCGACGTCCCATCCCACGCTTGCTTATAATGGTCCTGTATTGTGTGTCATTTCACTTGTTTAAAAAAAAATATATCAGTTATGATAGCCATCAAGTTCAGCTTGAGGTTCCTTTTGATGTTCTTCACAGTGTAACTGGCTCCCACTCATTTGCAAATATTGACATCTACATTTTGGCTTTGCAGCAAAGGGGTCTTGGAACTGGATGATGAATATGATCTTATGCTACCAAATTCATGTTCCTCACTCGTATCTTCTTCTTTTGCTTTTCCCCATATCACAGCATAAAATCCAACTGATATAATTATTGCTCCCACAACACTGCAATTTTCAAGAAGATTAGAGAAGGCAAATTAGATTGAATTTTGAGCAAAATTCAGCCCAAATTTGGGGGGAAACAATACTGAGAGTTACGGTAAAAATATGCTAATATACCTGCCAACAGTGAGAGCATCCCCGAGGAACATGACACCCATAACAGCTGCAATAGCAATTGATAGTGGCTTGAAAATTGCTATGTAGACAGGCCCTTTCAAGCGCAGACCCCATGAGTGAAGTACAGTACTGAACGATGATCCAAATAATCCCTAAAAACACAAAAAATACACATAATTCCACAAGTGATTATAGATATCAAATATGCCTATGATCTGTAATGTATCACTTCTGTATCAGTTCTCACAGCATATACAATGGCCAACAGTGCTATGTCATATCTTAATCTCCAAGAACTGAGGTTTCTTTCTGATATCAAGCATACTGGTGCTGCTACAATGGCTACACTTAAGTTGTAGAAGAAGGCTACAATTAGCTCTGACGGGTACATCTTCATAACTTGGGTCTGTCAGAATATGTAGATATTACCATAAATTTTGGAGAATGTATTTGGACTGAAGGGTTGGGTACTTTTACAAAGTAAATACCTGAAAGATGTACCAGAAGGAGAATAGAAGATACTGAGTAGCAAGTAAGATACCACCAATGACCCAGTCGGTCGGTGCTGAACCTAGAGGTCGAGGAGATGCTATGGAGGGAGTTGAAAATGCAGTGGATAAAATTGTTGGGCCCTTGTACAGAACCACTATCAATGCTCCTGATATTGACACTATGGTGCCCAAAATTTTGGCACGAGTTCTCCAGCTTCTCAGAGTTAGCTTTTCCATCCTTTAACACCAGATGCAACCAGACAAAATAAAGTGAAAAATGGCTGTTTGTTAGCCCCAAAAAAATCTTGCAATGAAGAAGAGAATAAAGAACCTGACGATGACTGCGAGTATGAAAGTAAAGGCAGCTGTGAGGTTGCTGATAGCTGAAGAAAGTGTTGGAGAGCTGTATTCTATTCCTTTATATCCGATCATTTGAGCTGATAACCTGCTCACCCAAGAATCTGTTAATTGATATTCCTCTTTTGGGTTTCATCATCTATCCTACCAGAATGAAAAGAAAAGTAAAAGAAATTTGTGTACCCAATCATTCCAAGAAGGAAGATTCTGCAGAGGATAGAGAACTTTAATGGAGGCAGCACAGCTTTCCTGCAAATAAATACCAGTTTCATTAGTGGGATCAATATTATTGAATCTATATATAGCTACTAGCTAGACTTGGTAGAAGATGAGGGATGCATATATAACATACCTGAGAAAAATGAAGGGCAAAGGGAGGAGAACAAGAGTAGCAACCACATAAGAGTAGAGGAGGAATACATAGTAGTTCATCCCTCTCAAAGTTGCTGCTTTGAACAGCGTGTTTAAGCCTACGTTTGTGCATTCCACTGAAACCATGGCGATGAATGGCACGACATCCGTGTAGCAGTGCCTCCTTGCCATCTCTTCCCTCGCTCTCGTTCTTTCTTGTTTATGTTATCTTCAATCATGTTGACAAATTACATTATTAATTGAGAAACATGCTCAAGTTGCTCCATTAAAAAATATAGTATTTCCTCTCTCCAACACACTTTCATGGAAGTACTCAATTTGGAATTTGCCAACAAAAAAAAAATACTAACTTGATATCTCCGGTCTAAACAAGTTTAATAGTATGAAACTGACCCCATTTCATGATATTTTCTTTTTAATGGTCATGTGTAATACAACAAAGCAACTCTTCAATATGTATATATTGGGGACCAGAACCAGACAACTCTGAGCTTACTAAACCTTTCTTCCACTTCCACTTTTGCATGAATCATGTGCTTTCATAACAATCTTGATCACAAAACTCACTTCTTCTATATATATTATTTATATTTGCATCATGTGCTTTGCAAGAGAGGGGACTTTTGGGTGGATGGTTCCAAGATGCAGCAAGACTTTCCAGCCAAAATGTCACTTTCTTTGGTTTGCCCCCACATCACAGCCTAAAATCCAAGAGTAATCACAACTTGTACTCCAATTAAACTGCAGAAATATTATAATGATTCTTCATTATTGTAGTACGCCAAACCATAATTATTAGAGAAAGACAAAAAATTGATTGGGCATGAGATTTTGGTTGACTCAGGAGGCACTGGAATGGAACTTGTTGGAGATACCAATATCTTTGTAACAAATAAATTTGGCAAAACCAGGATTAGTAATTTTACCTGCCAATATGTGGAGTCCCACAAATTGCCTGAATAGAAACCAAAATTAGGCACTCTAAGCTGCTATAGATGCATATAACAAAATCTAGGGTAGAGTTCGTAGCAGTATCATACCGAATCGCTATTATCTGAATTCCGGAAAACAGTTTCCAAGCACTCGGAAGCGTACAAAACTCGAACCTCCAGAGACGAGTGAAATTAACAATTTGCTCTTCTGAGTGTGCATTGAACGGTCCCAAACAAGCTAGAGAAAAAGATTTGGATGCATTTCTATCTCTTCCTCACTGATCATGAATGGAACCAAGGATAGGGTTTCGTACATTAAAATACTACCATGAATTTATATATGGGCAATATAGTCTTTTCATCTTACATCCTTACTAGATCTGACAATTCGTGCGTGCGTGTCGTGTTCGTGTCGTGCTGGAGGTTTTTCGTGTGCTGCACGACCAAACACGAACACGACACGATTAGCAATCGTGCCGCATAGTCCAACATGAACACAAAGAACGATTACTAAATGGGTTGTGTTGACACGACACGAGTAACACGTTAAAGTGAATGAGTGGAAGTTTGCATGTTTACCACGGCACAACACAACACAACACGACCCAACACGAATTAATTCATAAAGAGGTTTTATGATAACATATGGTTTTATTTTAGGTAAAATTACTATTGAATCCTTAATCGTTTCGTGTTGTGTCTTCCAGTGACACGATTAATTGATAGTGTGTGTGTTTTATGGGCTCAACACGAATATTAATCGTGTTTGGTCACCCAACACGAACACGACACGATTTATAATTTTTTGAGCCCAAATACGTTTATTTCGTGTTGTGTCACGTGGTATAACTCAAATTGTCAACTCTAATCCTTACCGAATTTTTAACACGATAACTTCCAAAACTAGTGCAACAGATGAAAGGAATTTGTCCTTTACATATTATTATCTTATCAGAATTGAACTACATAAATGTCAATGAATTTCAACCTCAAAAAAATAAAAATCATTTTCTGTAACCAACTTCTAATTTAAATTGTTCGAGGAATAAGGTTAAAATTAGTCCTTGTACTATCCAAATAGTTTAAGTTTAGTCCCTAAACTATCAAGTGTTTGAGTTTAGTCCAAAGTTGAAAAAAATGTCTGAATTTAGTCCAAAGTTGAGCAAAATCATTTAACGGGAAGACAATCCGTTAAATGAAGAGACGGAAACCGTTAATTGGTTCCAGGCTGGATTTTTTTTTATTTTTCATGTTTCTTTTATCCAAGGTGGCTTAAACGTGGCAGATGAGGAGTGTGTCTCCTAAAACACGT
>JAYMTA010006889.1:0-10029 GCA_036897625.1 Pelargonium cotyledonis
GTGGGTTGCGGCTGTAGAAAGTGGCGCGAACCGCCATTGTTAGGGTTTTGGTGAAGCATTATCTGGCGAAGTACGTAGAAGAAGGAGGAAGAAGAGGACTGTCTTGCTGGACACGCAATTATTAATCTGAACGTTGAGCTCTCTCTCTCTCTCTCTCAGAAATGTGCAGTGTATGTTATGCTCTGTTTCTTATGGGAAACATAACAAAATGGATCTGACATTCTGTGAAATTACCGAACCAACCCTCCTCGAAACCGAACCCGAGAAAGCCTTTGTCCATGAAATTACATATATGCCCCTCCATCACGTGCTGGCGGTCAGGTGGGGTAGGGGAGCTCCACGTCAACGTCTGATGAGTCACGAGTCTCGACAAAAACGATGTCGTTTGGTGAAGCCACGGTGGGGCCCGCGGCGGGAAGGAAAATGGTAGCGTCATCGCACAAATTCACAGTAACGAATCCAGAAACATATCAATCAGACCAGAGATTGATTTGATTTTGATTTTTGATAGATTTGGGGTTTTCTTCTTCTTCATCGGAACTCCGATCCGGCGACGGCGAGCACAGGTTTTTCTCTATTCCTTCGCTGTGATCGTTTTTTTTATTTTTTTTTATAACCAAGTTGCTGTGATTTCATCCAATTATCGCTATTTTGCCTTCAGATCTGCGATCTCGTTTCAATTTGAATTGCTCTAGCTCTTTTCCGAGTGTTTGTTTGCTCAATTGCATGATAAAAGTGTTCTTTTTACCTTGTGTTGAGGTCTTTTTATAGGTTGGATATGGTCTCTGAAGGTTTAGGTTCTAGTTTGTCTTGCAAGTATCGAGTGAAACTTGATTTGAAGTTATTGAGTTTGTAAGTGAAACTTGATTTGAAGTTATTGAGTTTGTAACTATATAGATCCTATGTCAGTGTGCTTTGGAAGTATGATTCTATGATTCTCATTATCAAAAGCAAAGTTTTCTGTTATTTGCCTATTCACTTGGAGTTGTACTGGAGTGAAAACAGTGTTTAAGCTCTTGTTTTAACTTTTTTTCATTTTACTGAATCCAAATGGCCATGGGGATCTCATAACTTGTACAAGTTAAGAACTTGAATTTGTTCTGTGGATTGCATATTAGAAGAACCAAAAAAAGGATCAGAGCTTACTTTTGATTTGTTGGCCATTTGAAACTTCCAAATTGCAATGATAAATAGTCATGTTTTAGCTAAAAGGTGCATTAATGTTGTTTAAAGAGCCTGAGCAGTTGGAAAAAGTGGGGAGATCTTCAATAGCCATATCTGAGTTTATTTTTTCTTCGGGTATTTAGTCTCAGGTTGGCTATTGTTTAGGCAGGATCTGGTAGTGATTTGTTACCCTTGACTGTTTTTTCCCCTAAAATGTCAAGGTTTGGGTGCTTAGATAATGGAGATTGTGCTTTGATCAATTATATAAATTTGTTATTAAGATTTTGTTAGAATGATACAAATAAATGGATATTCACTGACTTACTTTCGATTTGGCATTGGGTTTTTGTGGAAGCTCTGTCAACTGAGTGGCTTTATAAGCCTGTTAATTGTTTTCTTACTAGATTGTAAGCTCATTTAAACTTGTTATTTATTTATATTCTTTTTGATGTAGAGATTCTCTTAGTCCTCATTCTAATTTTTTCTATCTCAAGGGTTGTGTGCTGCTTAGATGATGGAGAATTGTGTTTTTCGATCAAGTGTATAAATTTGTTTCTAAGATTCTGCTAGAATGACACAATGAAAAGCTATTCAATGATTTGCTTCGATTTTGAATTGGGGTTTGTGGAAAACCCTCTCAACTGAGTGGCTTAATAGGCTTTTTAAATGTTGTCATAGTAAAGCATAGCTCATTTCATTCATGTTCTTTTTCATGTAGAGGATCTCTGTGTCTTTAGACTGAAAAGATGGCAGGCCAAAGTCAACGCTTGAATGTAGTTCCAACCGTTACGGTGCTTGGAGTTGTGAAGGCGCGCCTTGTTGGTGCTACAAGAGGTCACGCTCTCCTCAAGAAAAAGAGCGATGCTTTAACTGTGCAATTCCGTGCACTCCTCAAGAATATTGTCACTGCAAAAGAATCAATGGGAGATATTATGAAGACTTCCTCCTTTGCACTAACTGAAGTTAAATATGTGGTTGGCGAGAACATCAAGCATACTATCCTCGAGAATGTCCAAAGTGCAACTATTAAAGTTCGATCCAGGACAGAGAACATTGCTGGTGTGAAGCTCCCCAAATTCGAGTATTTCACTGAAGCTGAGACCAAGAACGACCTCACTGGATTGGCCAGAGGTGGGCAACAGATTCAGCAATGCCGTGTTGCCTATGTGAAAGCCATCGAGGTTCTCGTTGAGCTTGCTTCTCTTCAAACATCCTTTTTAACCCTCGACGAGGCAATCAAGACAACAAATCGTAGGGTTAACGCTTTGGAGAATGTTGTGAAGCCAAGGTTGGAAAATACCATAAATTACATCAAAGGAGAGTTGGATGAACTGGAAAGGGAAGATTTCTTTCGGTTAAAAAAGATTCAGGGTTACAAGAGGAGGGAAATCGAGAGGCAGCGTGCATCTGCCTTGCAATTTGCCGAAGAGCAATTTGCTGAGAAAGTGTCATTGCAAAAAGGGATTTCGATAAACTCAGCTCACAACTTGCTGGCCGCTGGTGAGAAGGATGATGATATCATTTTCTAAGTGATCGATTTTGGCTGTGCATTATCGAATCTGGTATTTTTCTTTTCGCTGGACAACTCCGTATTTGTTTAGAAAATAAAGTCTTCGTGTATGTTACCAAGTACTCGATATTGTTTCATTATTCAATGCTTCGAAGAGATGGTTTTAACTATGACAGGTTATTATTTTTGGACGAGAATTGTTCAGAAACATGTGAAATGTTCATTACAAAACATGTGTTGTTTTCTTTGTGAAATGCTAAATTCATTCAATCTTTAAAATTGTATTAGAAACTGTTTCAAATTGATCCTCTTAGTATTCATTTTTGTGTCAAGTAGGTCACTAATTTGTTTGTGTTTTTGTTCAATTTAGTCCTATTAATATCCATATTGTTCTAATTTAGTTCCCTTAGCATCTGCATAATTGGTCCACACTTTCATTTTCTTTCTAGTTTAGTCCACTTGGTATCTATTTTGTGCGAAATTTGTCTACGGTCACGCCTTGTAACAAAATGGATATTGAAGGAACCGTTTTTTTTTTCCGATTCAGTCTTCTTACTTCTTAGTATGCATATTGTTTAAATTTGCACTTAATTTGATTTTTCTTTTAATTTAGTCCGGTTGGTATCTATTTTGTGCCATATCAGTCTCCAATTACACGCATGACATGATGACCTATTTGGAACATAATTGGATGCTAAGGGGAATGAAATGGAACCAAATCGAATCGAGTACCAATTCAACATAAAATGGATATTGAGAAGATCATTTTGGAACATAATCAAATTATATTTGATACTGAAAAATAATCATTCCTAGGGAACTTGCTTACATGAGTGAAATTGAAAAGAACAAAAAGAACATTTGTCCTATGAATTGGTTCTTCTACTTATGATTTTATGATTTCATTCCATTTGTTTCTGTAGTTCTCATCCATGTCTGCTTCATCTTCCTCACATGACTTCCTTCTGTTCTCTTACTATCATCATTGACTCTTCTCTTGTGATTGCCTCTATGAATCTCTTGAAACTGCCCATTCTGTTCACCCAATGGTGTTCTAACCACCCTCCGCTTTCTCGGATCATCTTCTTTTTTCCTCCATTTTCTCGCATTTTCTAGGGTTTTTGGATTCTTAACCAGACTCTTTCTCTGAAACCCATTTTGTTCTTCTCCATTTCCAACTTCTGGTTTCCCCAAGTTTCCGCCATTTTCGGGTCTCTTCAGAAGCTGCATCTGTGGCTGATCATGAACAATTGTGTTCTCTTTCTCAGCCTCAATGTTGTTTTGGTTATGAAAATGCACATTCTTTGATTGGTATGTGGTGTTGAAGAACAAAGCAGCTGCTACAACATTCTTGGGTGGGTATTTTAATGGAGGATCAAAAATTGCAGACTCTGGGTGGTGGAAAATTGAAAGGAATTGTGGGACGTTGCTCCTGTTGTGCCCAACTTCTCTGTTTTCATGAACACAATTTAACTATAACATGTCAAATTTCAGGTTGTATTAATTTTTTTATTTTATATAAAAAAAAGTCTTGTTTAGTCGTGGATTATTTCTACAAAGAACCAGAAAATGAAAACTATTTTCTACAAATAAATGGGTCATGATATTCTGATAGCACAGTAACCTTACTTTTTAGCTGCAGTTATTATATGCGGTTAAAAACTGCAATAATAGTATCTATTAGCTGCGGTATATACTGCAAGTGTGTGAAAATTTGGACTTTTAACTGCAGTTATTACTGCGGTTATTAACTGCAATAAAAGCTAGATTAATTCTAAAACTGGTCTTACCTTTGTGTTTAATCAAGCATTTTATACTATTTTTATTTGTTAACGATCAACCACAATTTATAAAATTTGGGGTCCAAATATAAATTTTGGCACAAAACCCCCCACAATTCTTGAGACGGCCCTGCTATAGCTATATTCTACCAGATCGGAACAATATACTAGTTCACTTTCAAAGTATTTTCCATTATTGTTGCGCTACTTGCGTACTTAAAATAGACACGTTTCATTGTCGTTAGACGCGTAGAAGGAAAACCCCGTGAACAATAAGCATTGAATTCAAACACGAAGAATGAAAATCTCGTTTCGATTCTGATATTAGTTCCCCAACAAAAAAATCTAACCCAAATGCTACAAAAAGGTAACTTGAATATGGAAAAGACATTTTACCTGAAAATGGGGTGTGGTGGTGGTGATTTTGGGAGGTATTGGCAATGAACAACCTCTCTGGGTCTTGCAGATCCAAAAGGGTTTGGTTTCTGCTTTTCTTCAACTTCAGCTTGAGCTTGTGCTTCTTCTTCTTTCTCTACCTCATCAGCCCATGAAAGCACACTTCTCAATTTGCTCTCTCTTGCCTCCATTTCTCTATCTCTCTCTGTGTGTTGCTTCTCAACGGCTCTTTTTTTTCAAATTCTAAGCTTGAGATTTGGCTATATAAATACTGTACAGACTGTGACTTCCTAGATCTTCCTTTTAAAGAAATAAATAATAATAGTAAAAGAGGACTTTTATTGGGCTGCAATCAAGTGGGGACCGGAGGAGGGTAAGATACTGCAACCTCCAGATCCTATATATGGGCCTATTGGTGGGCCCAGTGGCCCATATTTGTTTAATTTCATCCCCCATAATCTCGAGGGAACAATTTGAATCCAAAACTCTATACATATGAATATCTCTACATGACTCAAAATCGAACAAATTTATCTTATCCGGCCCGATTTGACTAATCTTCGACACAGTTGATACGAAGCCGCACATTTTACATTATTTGAGTTCAGATTGCTCTTCTTTCTATCTGAATTTGATTCAAAATCTGAATAGTCAATTTACTGCTGCTAATTACAGGGATTCCAATTTTGGACGGGGCTGAATTATGAATCAGAATCCAAACTCGACCCGCAATGGGTACTAGTAGTTAGTTTTGAATGAATAAAAGTGTGGGCCGTACAAATATTGACAGAATCTATTTTATGCAGTCTGAATTTGTAAAAATGTGAATTGTCGGCTCTAGTGTCATCATTTTGTAACATTCTAATGACGTGTTTTTCATTTAACATATTATGAAAGAGCGAGTTAAACATTGTGTCAATGAATATGAACGTTAAATCGTGATGCGACATCTTTTTATTAATTTATATGAATTTTTTCCTCGTCATACTGTTCTTCGACCTTATGATTTTAAAATATATCCACTTCATTGTCTAAACTCCACTCCAAAATGAGGTGTATTGTATGCAATGTTTGTCCAAAACAAAATGTCATGTTTAAGGTGTTTGTGTCCTTGTCTTCCTAGTCCTTTTTATATTGTATAATAGATGAGTTTCACTAATTTGTGGTGATCGTAATCTCTAATCTTGAACTTGTGTTCACATCACATGTGCTCAACTAATTAATGATTATGCGTGGATTTCAAATGATTCATGATGAGTAGTTTCAATAGTTGAGACAATTATTGAGAAAACGTAATCATACTACGTAATCAAATTAATTACGTACTACTTATTTCAATTTTGAAATTATCGAATTTCAAATCATTTTCTAGTATTTAGCTATTTTGAAACACGAGCATGTTTATCATAATTTTGTATTTTAATGAAATAATAAGGTGAAAATGAATGATAAATTCTTGTGAAAGAAAATGTAATTTAAAATATTGAAAATTTGTATTTTAATGATGACGTGGCAATCTCTTATTGGCTAATGACCATCCAAACGATACTTGACAAACCCAAGCCAAAAAATATTGGTGCGAATTTCTCGACTTCCTTTAAATTTTCCCGCTCTGGCATTTTCACAAACACCTTGTCTGCAACTGGTAGTTCACACACCAAACGAGAGAGCAGCACACGGAGAGAGCTGGACGGTGAAGTAATTTTTGGCCGCCGGAGGTGTGATCATCGGTCTGAGCGACGGCGTCTCCGCCAGTAGCATCGATCGGCTTCGCACTCAAGTCCTGTGATCTTCATGTCACCTCCATCAAAATAGGTTTGAATTTTGATCACAGAAACTCAGTTGTTTTTTCAGATGAACATGTGAGGTTGAATTGCGGTTTCGTATTTCGGGTTTTGTTGCTTAATTTGAAGATTGAGTTGGTTTTCTGGTTTGAAATTGAATTGCGATACCAATCCCACTTCGATACTAGAAATTGTTTGTTTAACATTGGTTATTGTTTCGGATCAGCAACTTTGTTATTGCAATTTCATGGTTCCACGCCTAACAGATGCCATTGAGGATTGGATTAGATCAGTTTCCGTAAAGAAGGCCCAAACGGTTGTGTAGTTGAGGATACAAGACGAGAAATGTTTGTGAAATGTAGCATAGTCGATTCTTGTATTTCATCTCATCAATTTACATAGAGTAGAGTTGCTTTTATAGCCAATAACTTGAGTGAATTAGATACAATGGTTGGGTGTTTGGAGGAAGCTTCCAAGCAAGAGGGAAGGTGGTTGGAGGATGATGATGATGTGATTTAACATGTGTGAGAGAGTCGGGGGGGACTATTGGGCGTTGGAAATGGCGGAGCTAGTGGGCGTTGGAAATGGCGGAGCTAGGGGGCGGCCTTAGTATGCAATATCCCGTCTTTACCTTTCAAAACTCCATCATATATTAGTGAAACCCAATAATGTCAACAAAAATGTTTTGACCTGGCGGTAGTGATGCTCTTCTTTAACTTAGAAACGACTTGAATTATATCCTCTTTTATGCCTGTGCCCCGTCTTTAGCAAGATCTTGGCTCCACCACTGACTGTGGGTGAAAAAATGCATTTCATTTAGTTAGCTGTTAAGTTTGTGCTTTGGAAAAAAATGCTTATGAGTTATGACGTCGTGCCCTTTTTTTCCTAGTTGACATTGAGTCTACGCCCGCCCTTCATTGGGGCTTTACGATAATTATCCTTTTCAGTAGTTACAGTTTCGGTGTTTTCTTTCCCCTCTTTTTTGAATGAAGCCATTGTGCAATAAAACACTTCCATATTTATTTCTGCATGTATTGAGTTTACGAACACTCGTTTAGCTCACTAACTTAGTCAACATAACCTTCATTCCTAATTGCCATTAGTGTGGAAAACAAAACCCCCACATACAACATAGTGTTCAGGAATCAAGAGCATAATTGATGATTCTATTTCATGAGTTGTGGTCTGCCATTCATTGTATTATCCTTTTGTCTTTGCGTTATTTATTCATTAAGCGAGCTTAAATGTTAACATTCCTCTTTAGGTGTGTGACACTGGTTTCCTGAATTGATGTTGTTGTATATTTCTGCACATTTTCTTATTTATTTTCATGAAATGCTTGCATTGTTTTGAAAACTGCAATGCCATCAGCAATGTTTACTGTTCTGCTTGAGTATCTCATGCTTGTTTCCTGTCATTAATGTTTACTCTAGGCATGTTTTTTGGAGGATGTGTTCGGGAAATTCTTACCACACCAGCAAAGTCTTAGAGACCTCTCGGGTTGAAGCTGACAATGATCTAATTAACGTACACATTTCAGGTGAGAATATTTGTTTCTTCGTGGATCATAAAACATGTCAACAATTGTAGGTTCGAAATAGTTTTGTACTTCGATATCATGTTAAATTCTTTTATGATTAAAATGCATAGAACGAGTCAAACATAGATCTTATTGAAGTAAATACTCTTTTGCTGCAAAAATTCATAATTCTTATCTACGAAAAAGCTGCAAGGTTTACAAAAAGAACTCGAAAATGCTTCATATATTTTGCGTTTCGGTGTCTTGCAGGTATGAAATCCGTCTCTGCATCTTCATTTGCTCGTAGAATTTCGCTATGAACTCTTCGGCTCTCAAGTCAATCTCTTCACAAGGTACCTTCACTTCTTCGTACTCGTATTCTTCTTCATTCTCCTTTAGAAAACTCGTCCTCCCGTTGTCGTAACTATAAACATCATCATCATCATCATCATCATTAAAATCATAGTCAAAATCATCCTGCGCGCTGATGCAAGGGAAGCTGAAGCGCAGCAAGGCAGGACGGTGCATCTTGACATGAACAATAGGCGATTTGTCGAAGGAGAGCTGCCGCTCTCCATACTGGATTTGATCCCTAGGAATGGAGCTTTGGTTTTGTCCCAAGTGCAAGTTCTTGAGGAACTTGGGGACCACCCGAAGCTCCATCGAGAGGCGTCTCTTGAAGACGCCTCCTTTTCGGGCCCACAGGAGAGCCATTCGCAGGATGTTCCACGCTCTGGAACCGCACATCTTGCTCCTGGCCATGTTGTGAAAGTAATGTTCGCAAAAAGTTCCGAAACTGAGTGTTTATTTGTCGGTTTTGGTGCTGTGGAGTTGAAGTTAGTTGAGATGCAGATACTGAGGAGTTAGGGGCTATATATATATATGTGTTAGAAAATTTGATGACGCGGTTTGAGAAGAATGATAGGGAAGCTTTTGTGGTTTGGTGTGGAAATGTTGGGTGGTGCGAAAGCAACACGGCTTGGCTGTACGCGGGAGGAAACAACCTGTACCCTTCCCTCCTTTTTCTTAGTAGTTGTGTTTATAATCATTTATTTTTGGTTTCCAAATCTACCCTTGTGCACGTGTCGGGCCTACGATAAGTAGAGAAAAGTGAGGGTCGCACGTGAAGGTAGTAGAGTTTGACAAGTAGATTAACAGGTCAGGTAGAGAAGCACAATTATGTTTGTTTAGTCAGCTTTTATCGATTGGATCGACTATTGAACCAATGAAAGTCTCGGGGGTTGATTGAGTTGTGGGCTAGAATTAGGCCGAGCTTGCTCATGCTTGGGCATGAACCAATCGGACCAACAATGCCAACATGTTTATTGGTCACTTTCTTTTTGGTCCGACCTAGTATTGAGTGGATCGATCTTACTAACAGCTTGTAAAAGAAACCGAAATCTTCTCGCATCAACAAATTTCAAAACAAATTGTTGAGATTTGGAAAAAGGTCATTTTGGTCGTAAACATAGGCTGCATAAGAAACATACATGAAATTAACACTCAATTTAGCTGTGATTTCATTTAAAATTCAATACTGTGGAAAAGGACAGTCCTTCAAGAAAGGTTAAGGTCTTTGTGCAAATAATTTAAAAAATTATTGCCCAAATAACAGAAAGAAAGAGAATCATAGTGTATAATATAACTAAGCACAAAACTAAACTATTCAGCAAAGGAAAAAAGACAGGTGGAGCTTATAGGAAACTCTTTTCATTTTCTTGGAAAGAGCCTTGAAGTTGCTCTTTTTGTTTCCTTCTAATAAATTAACTTGTTTATTGATTAAACTAAATCCAAGGTCTATTATATACTTAATACATAAATATATACTACTAATCATATAAAATTATGTTTTTTTTTAATTATTTCTTTTAGAAA
>JAYMTA010006890.1:0-10028 GCA_036897625.1 Pelargonium cotyledonis
TTCATCTCTCTTCTTTCTTCTTTTTTCTTCTCTAAGACTTTGACTATCTGTAAACTCTAACCCTAACAAATCTATATCTTCTCTCTCCAATCCAATCTCCATCTTCTTCTTCTTATCTTTTTAATTTGAATCTATTCTTTTATATTTAACGGATCTATTCCTTAGAAACGGCTATATGATCTTCATCACTTCTTCTCCATAAAACCCAAAAACTTATTCGTTCTTCTGTACTTCGATTTTAGTGTTCATCTCTTCATCTCTCAACTCAAAAAATCTATCAATTTTACCGGATTGGTCCGCCAACCCGCTGCCAATAAACCGCCCAATATATCCTCAGCGTGTTGGCCAATGGTTTCAAATTTAGTAAACCAATTTGAACAGTTATAAATTTCAAACCGCCCAATGGGCGGTTTATCCGCCCATGCTCAGCCCTAGCTACATCTTGATCCTCGACCTACTTCCAAATCCCAGTCTCAGCCTGTTCCTAGATCTCAACCTATTCTTGAGTCTCGATCTGGACATCCGCATTCTTATCTATTAGTACACTAGGAGCAACGCTCTCTGTCACTATATTTTTGCTGCCTTTGCTCCTCTTTCTAGCATCAGTGGAAATAGGAGGATAAGGTCTCGTCCTCTTTGGTGCAACGTCTGTAAGAGGATCCATCTTCTTCTTCTTCTTCTTCTTCTCTCCTTGTTCAGTTGTAGGCTTGGGGTTGTTCTTCTTTTATAGGATTTTAGACTTGCCCAAGTCTTTTATCGTTGCCCAAGGAATCGAATGTCGAGGGTGACCACTCATAATATTGATCCTCGCGGTATGCAAATGTTTATTGTGCGTAATCCGCTTCGCTAGAGCCCATGCTCCCTGAACTGCAAAAGTAATTAATTGACTAAGTATGGAAAACAGCAAAATAAATACTTATGATGCTCAGTCCAAGTAGATTCGTTAAGAAGGAATCCTGAGGCACTCTGAAAACCATAGAGGGCTCTCAACCTCCCCATGGATCCTCTAGGAAGAATGACACCTAAACATCGTGGGCATGATTAGAGGAATCACATCGACGTATAGTCTTCTACCAACCATAATGTAGAAATGAATGACGTCTATCAGCAGAATAGAGATGTCATATCTCATACCTAGGGGTGTTCACGGGTGGGTTGCCCGCCCCATGACCAATATTTATGAACCGCCTAGTACATAATGGGTTCAAATTTTTTAGTCCGTGGGCTGCCCGTTTGGAAGTGTATTTTAGCGAATATTTTATTAACGGGTTACGGACGGTCTGGCAGTTTACCCGCGACCCACCCATTTTCATTGGACTTGTGTCAGATGTCCATTTTTAGTCCATCTATTGAGTCCATTCATGTGAAATTAGTCCATTTAATTTATTATTCCATTTTATGGTAATTGAAATCTAATATTACAATTTGGAAAAATGTTTCCAGAAGTCCTTGAGATATCCCATTTGTTCCGTTAGGATCCTCAAACTATGACTTGTTCCGCTCGGGTCATAGTTCACTTGTTTTTGTTCTCGCGAAAGACATTCTGTCAAGTCAGTAACGGAATCCATCCAAACTAACTGACATCGTTACATTTAAATAAAAAAAATAATTAAAAAACATGCATTTTACAATTTTACCCTCTTCTTATTCTTCTTCCTCCCCCCTCTCTCTCTCTTTTTACTGTTACTGTAGCCTCCACCAGATTTGATTACTCTTTATAAAGGTGGAACCTTTCCCTTAGCAATATCCAAGATTTAAAACTCCTAAGACTCTTTACTGGAACTTCCTTAAAACAAAAAACCAAAGACTAGTACTAAAATCTTCTAAAGACCTCATTTATTCCTCTGCTTTTGAAAACTAACTAGGGTACAGAACACTACTAATCTTGAAGTAGCCTACACTTCACCAGATTCATCACCGTCAAACTCGCCTCCACTTCACCGTCGAACTCATCATCGAATCCGGCACGAAGCTCGAACGCGTGGCAGTACTCCGACGAGAAGAAGATATGGTGAAGCATGCGTGGCAATATTAAGATCGTCATACTGTCGTACTAGTCCTCAAATCCATGCTTCCGGCTGTCAAACCCAGGCACGCGTGGGAGTACTTCGGCGAGAAGCAGATCTGATGAAGCACGACTTCTTCTCCGGTGTGATGCAGGTCCCACCGTCGAGCACGCTACCGTCAGCAATCGCCTCCGAGCTCTAGAGATCGTGCACTAGCGGCGTGGTCTCCGGCGACAGGGAGATTTGTCAGTGCTCAGATTTGTTCAATTTTGATTTTAGGGTTCAATTTTGCTGAGATTATGATGACAATTGGGAATTTTTTTTTTGTGATTTTAGTTTGTGATGAACTTTGTAGCTGTTGATTGGGTTACTTTTTCCTTTCTTAATGTTGAATTGGTTAATATTGTTGTATATCAATTGGATTTGTAACTGTTGGAAAATTTTGAATTTTTCTCAGAATTCTGGATTTCTTTTTTGGATTTATAACTATTGCCGAAAATTGTATGATCATCGCCGAAAAATTCATGCCAATCACCGGGAAATGCATTATAACCGCCGGAATTTTTAAATTGAGGCCGGGATCTTCATTGTTCTTCATCGTTCTTCAGTGTTCATAATATGTGATGAATAAGGGTGAAAAAGTAAAAACACATTTTTAAATTCTTTTTTTCAATTAATTTTAACGGTGTCAGTTAGTTTGAACGGATTCTGTTAGAGACTTGATGGAATGTCCTTTACGAGAACAAAAACAAGTGAACTATGACCCGAGCTGAACAAGTCATAGTTTGAGCACCCCAGTGGAACAAATGGGATACTTTGGGGACCTCTGGAACCTTTTTCCTTACAATTTAAGAAAATATTCTAGAAAAACTACACCAAAAAATGAAGAAAATTAAGAAAAAAAAAATTTTGAGTAATTAACTTAAAATACTCCAATATTATATTCAAATATAGAATATTCCTTCTTCTCCTCCTTGATAATTTGCTCAGATCTGTAATCAAGGAAACAAAATATACAATATACAAACCAAATACAAGAATTACCCCATTAAAATGAAACTCAACACAAATCTGGAAACCATACACATGAAAAACAAATCTGGAAATCATACACAGATAAATGCAAAATCAAATAGCGTTTTTTGCATGTTGATAAATATGAAGAAATCAAACTGAGGAATATGATAGCACAAAGTCAAAATCAAAATGAAATCTAAAATTCAAAAACAATACATTTTGAGACCAAAACAAGATAAAATGAAAGACAAAATCAAACTAAAACTAGATCCAAAAATAATAAAGCCAAAATCAAAAGAAGATCCAGATGAAAGTGGTAATGAAACGAAAATCAAAATCAAATGAGTGTGTTTAGAGTTCTCTTAAACCAATCTAAATGAAAAATTACAAGCATTTACTCTTGAATTTGGAGAGTCAAGACTCAAAACAGAGAGGAGATGAAAGGCACCGCTTTTCTCAAAGCAAATGAGTGTGTTTAGGGTTGAACACAGAAAGATGTATTATATACCAGGGTTTGACAGGTAGCGAGCAGAGCGGGCTGACCCGCAGTTTTGAGTTTAATAACCGTGGGCCGTTCGCTTGACTATTGGACTGGTACTATTTGGGCCGTGCAGATTGACAGACCTAACGGGGCGGTTCAAAACGGGGCATTTTACGGACGGATTTGGCGGATTGGGCGGGTTACATATATTTTTTAACAGCCCTACTCATACCATCAAGAAGCCTTCTACTGATCATATTGTAGCTTGCCTTGTCGTAATGACCCAAAGTCTCAACCTTTCTTCCACGCGTTAGAGGAGGAACCCTTGGCTGAAAGGGAAAGAGAACCCTTCGAATGAAGAACCTCTTACAAGACCAATTGTTGTCCTTGTCGCGGTCGCAACTGAGGATCCTAGGGGGAGTAGAAACACTAGAAAGAAACTCAGAGTTAGAGTTTCTCGTGCGCTTGAAATGAACCATACACTAAACAACTCAATAGACGGCTCCCTTCCCATTTACCGGCACAAAGCAACCATCTTTCTAATGGATGTTGGGGGTAGGTCTCCCAAAATGATCCCAAAATAATCGATGGTCTGCTCTAAGAACGGATCCATGGGCAATGTCATCCCAGAAACGAAGTGGCCCATGCAAACCTTCAAATCACCACAATGATTAATAAACTTCCTGTCCTGATCTTTGAGAGGCCTAGATGTGAAGTCATTGTTGGATATTTTGTGACTGATCCACAATGCCTTGAGTTCTGCAGTAGCAACATCATGGGAGCTCACTCCCTAAAGATGTCCGTCACTGACTGAGGAATAGATTCATTATCAATTTGAGCCTAAACATTCTCATGCAAAAGAACACCCTTAGAACACTCTGCATCCTCAAGTATTGAAGTCTCAGCTGAGGTAGGAGCCAATGGGATGTTGTGAGAAACTGAAGGCTAACTCGCTGACGCTAGGACAATAGAAGCAATGATAGTCACATCATCATCATCCTCAATGAGCTTAATCCTAATCCTAGAGCTCGCTGGTGGTTCAATGCTACTACCCGGTGCTCCAAAATGAGCACTCAATCTGCCAAATCCACGACTCACTGATTGACCTCACGCGGTCTTGTTGGCAGTATGTTTCACATTCTTCAAAGCACCTGACATGATCAAACATGAACAAGTCAAGAAACATATCCATATCACAGAGATAATATCTAAAGATTTGGCAATGCATATGGTTATAATGACTGGTCTCTAGGGCATATTCCCAACATGGCCTTCAAGGCTGGTCTCACGACCAAAGAACTCTATACGACACTTGCCACCTGAAAGCTAAACACCTGGGATAAGATGTTGGGAATGACATATGACCATGCCCATGCCTATGAAATGTTCGTGCTATCTACCAAGTTTGCAACCAGCAAAGGTAGTCAAAGCTTTAAGGAAAATGATGAAAAGAATTTGACTAGTAAATTTTGAAAGGAAGACTCCTCTAGAGTCAGGTTCACCCCTCTAGCAACTAAATATAAAGATGTTTTTAATTACATCGAACAAATAGAGGACGTGGAGTGACCAGTTGTTCCTCTGGAAGAACAAAGATGAAAATGTGTGGAGAAGTATTGTGTTCTCCACCAATTCACGGGTCATGACATCGAGAATTGCTTCGACCTCAAAATTACAATTGAGAACCTACTCGTGGAAGGAAAACTAACTTTTTCAAGGCTGACCTTGAATATAAAGGAAAGAAAAAGGGCTTATGAAGAAGACTAGAGTAGAGAGAGCTCTAGGAAAGCTAGTAGGAGATGGACATGACCCAAAACATGATAGAAACCTCAAGAAGTGCTATCTTAAGAAAATATGTTATGTACTCTTGCAAAAGAGTTGAGCAAGCTTTTGTAACTCGACTTGAAGAAGTAATGTATATACAATGGAAAATCCACCAAATTTTTTAGCCTCATCTCCACCAAGTTTTGGAGCCTCATCTTTAGAAGCCCCGTCTCCACAAAGCTTTGGAGCCTCGTCTCCACCAAATTTTGGAGTATCTTCAACATGAGCCTCATCTCCATGAAGTTTTAGAGGCTCTTCAACAGGATCCTCGTCTCCACAAAGTTTTGGAGCCTCGTCTCCACCAAGTTTTAGAGCCTCGTCTTCTAGAGCCTCATCTCTACCAAGTTTTGGAACCTCGTCTCGAGGAGGCTTGTCTCCACCAAGTTCTCGCTCACTTGGCAGCGTAGACATGAGCTGACTCCTCGTAAAGGCCGAGTAATCTACGAATGAGAGGGCATGCCATGGAGGGGCATTGCTCAAGGACTTGGTGAAGGAACTCTCCCTCAACATACATTGTGGATGCCGAGTAATCTCTTAATAAAGAGAGTCGGTAGGTTCTATAATCATTTGCAGATGAAAGAACATGCCTCTTCGATTCATCTAGTGCGTATTTCCAGCAAGTGTACTGGAGTCGCACAAGCAATATAGAATTTTGGTGAGTTCCGAGTAAATCGTCTCCACAGGGAACAATGGTGGTAATGGAATCACTAAGTTATAACTATTTAAACTATGCAAGAAATGTAGCAGTGAATGGGTGTGTGATTTGGTAACAAGAATGTAATAGCAATAAAATAAATAATAATAATTAAAGCAAGAGTAAATCAAATATGATAGACGTGATCGGGATGCAATTGAGTTATGAATGAAGAATTTCCCTAGTCAAGTTTCAGTATCAAGTTATCTATCTTTCACTACCTTAAGCCCGCTCAAGTAACCAAGTGTCCTTTGTGAGCCTCGCTTGATACTCAACACAAATACATCATCCTCGGTCAAAACCTAGATGTAGTTTTGCATCCCTAAGCATGTCACTACAAAGGGGTCACATACGTGTTGTCTATGTGTCGGGCTCTTGTGAAAGGCATGGAAAATCCTGAAGCATGTTATTGCAATGGAGTAATTCCATTAAGTGGTTTGATCCACATAAGTAGCCCTATTGTGTAGATGAGACTCACGCTATGTTCATAGTCATCGGTGATCAAACCATAACTAGGCATTGCACTCAACGAACCACCACAATGAAAGAGTGAATTTAAAACTCAAAAAAAAAAATCTTAACTAGAACAATTACCTCCGTTAACTACATCCCTACCACAAGGGATTAGTTACACATGGAAGTATAAAACACAAACATGCATAAATAATAGACTATCAACTTGCTAAAACGAAACATACTTTTAGATAGAACAATTTTATCACTTACAAGGTTCAAATCTAATTGTTTGTAGAGTAAAAATAGAACAATAACCCAAAAGATAGTATGGGTGACAATCTATTGAGCAAAGCTCTCGATTAGCCTAGATCGACAACTAAATCATCTAACCAAACTTAACTAACTCTAATGATGGAAGAATAACAAAAGGAAATTCTCAATCCATTGGAGAAACTCAACAAGAAGGCACGAGACGGCTGGAAGAAAGACAAAAATCGGATCACAAACCCCAGCCGAACTTTCCTATTTATAGAGTACATAGTCCGCGTCGCGGCGTAGATGGCTTAGTGCTGCGGCATCACGATCCTGATACGAGTTTGACTCAGCGTTGACCTCTGTGGCTCCGTAGCATAAACTGCTCGGCGCTGTAGCGTAACTATCGGCTTTACTTTCCTATTTTGACTCGGTTTTTTCTCCCCTTCATGCCTAAATGTCGAGATATTGACCTAAAAAACTCTAGGACACTAAATTATAATATTTTGGGCACAAAGGAGTGGAATTTTGCATAAAATGGGTAAAAATACACCAAATTCAAAATATGTGGCGGTTATGTGCAAAAAAATTGTTGTTCAAGTAAATTATGCACAACCGAGGCAAATACTAGGCAAATCATGAGTAAAATGAGTCATTCATGGCATAGTTTAGGGTCAAATAACACGTAGAAATACAAGTTATAAACATCGTTCAAAAGTTATGGAGCCTCGCCTCCTAGGAGTCTCGTCTCCACAAAATTATGGAGCCTTGTCTCAAAAAGCCCCGCCTCCACCAAGTTATGGAGTCTCGTCTCCACAAAATTATGGAGCCTCGTCTCAAAGAGCCTCGCCTCCACCAATTTATGGAGTCTCGTCTCCTAGGAGTCTTGTCTCTACAACAAAACAAGAACATGCCTCTACGGAGCATCATTCGAAAGTTATGTAGCCTTGTCTCCGCCAAAAAATTATAAGTGTCGAAGCTCGGCAAGAGAGTACATCCAAGAGAAATTTTCCAAAATTTTCTAAGTGTTGGAAAAAGACCTACGTTTGCGCTCCTTGCCCCTGCGAGCCACTGTTGGTCTTCCCTATGACCATGTCTCTCATCAGCAAGAGCTGCTCCTCAGCAAAAGTTGCTCCTTAACAAGAGTTGCTCCTCAGCAATCGCCGATCCTTAGCAAGATGAGCCATCATTAGTCATCCTCATGACCATACTTGCTCCTCGCCCCCACGAACCATTGATGGTCATCTTCATGACCATGCCTCTCCTCACCCTTGCGAGCCATCGTTGGTCATTCTCATTAATATGCACATGCTAAGAGTGTAGATCCTCAAATTTTGGCTAAATTGCAAAATATTCAGAGTCATCCGCTCCTTAACAAGTTTCGTCAAGACCCTGACACGACCTCGCCAAGGCTTCCCAAAGCAAGCTTTCGCCCGTGACAAAATATTCATCAACCTCTCCTGATGAAGATGCAAGATACAAGGGCCCTCCACGAACCCCTTTGGAAGATTGAATACTACAAGACCCAAGATCCCTCTACGAACATCCTCAGGAGACTACTTACAAGATACACAACAAAAGTTTCACCCACTTTTCCAACCAAGGCTTGGTAATAGACAAGGCTTAACATTAACACCAATCATCCCACTCGTGCTCCTAGAAGCTCAACGCTCCAAAAAAAAAAAAAAACTCAACATTCCAAATACCTCGGCGCTCTAAAGAGCATTTTCGTTGGCATTATACTTAGAAGAATAGACATTTTTGTTGACTCTAATAATCTAATTTCATAAAAGTAAATTGTTTTGAAGTTATTCTTTTTGTTTTCATTTCATTCCATCTCCTTAACCCTGATTAATGGCGTTAAGCTATTTGCTTAAAATTTTAAATTAGTAGTTTTCGTTTTATTACATATTCAAATATATTGTTCGTTATATCTAATTTTATATTTTTATTCCTGGTTGTAAGTTTGTTCTACTTCCTTCTATGCAAATTCACATGTTACAAAAAGTAAAATGAAGTTACATGAATTATCTTAATGAGATTAATAATTAGTGTATTAATTTAATCATAAACATTGAGAAATGAAAATACATTATAAATTTAAATAAACAATTATTATTATATTAAATACCATTAATAATTAAACTCTCTCATCTTATTTTATTTTCTCTCTAGAAACCCTAACCACCGCCACCGCTTCTTCATCAACAATCCTTCGTTGAGCCACCGCCGGTATTTCTTTGATCGGCGGTGGTTCAATTGTCTTTTGTTGAATAATCTAATATTCTTTTAAGGAAAAGCGGGCTTTCTCCAAGTTGTGAAGTTCTTGTCATGATGGCAAGTTTTATTTTTTCAGTTGTTTTGGAGTTCAGTTATTCTGTTGTGTGGATTTGGTCAACAAAAGGTGAAGGAAAGGTGGACGGCTTCCCTAGTAGAATCAGGTTGCGGGGTCGTCTTGATTTCATCGGTCTGATTCAATTTGAGAAGAGAGTCCGGCTTAGTTAGTCATTGGCTGGACAGGTTGCGGGGAAGGCTTGCCTAGTGCCCTCGGCTTGGTAGACTAGGTAACACCCACCTTCAAAGAGATTTTACTCATTTTAATCCGTTTAGGATCTATTGATCCGGTCAGGATTTGATGTCTTGGAGCAGTTTCCATTATGTTTTCTTTAACATCGTTGCTCTAGCGTTTTTGCTTTTTTAGTTTGGGTTGTGGTAGGTCGTTTTGTTAGATTTATTTTTGTTTCTGTTTTGTTTTGTTCTCTCAAGGTGTAACGTTGTTAGTCCCCATGTGAGAGATTCATTACGGAGATAAAGTGATTCTCATTATCCGCTAAAAAAATCATTAATATAGTGTATATATATGGATTGATTGAGGATCCTAAACCAAGAATTATTTGGCTTAGGCTAAGCCATGAATGAGCTGATGACACCTCATTAAAAAACATGAATCCGGGCGGTTCGCTCCGCTCCCACCAATTCACTTAGGTGGGGGTGGTGAAATTTAATGAGGTGTTATCACCTCATTAGTTTGGCTTAACCTAACCCATAAAATGTTTGGCTTATATATATATATATAGGGATTGATGAATCTATGCCAATTACTTTTTGGCTTAGACTAAGCCACTAATAAGATGTTGACACCTCATTAAAATGACTTGGATCCGGGCGGGTCACTCCGCTCCCACCAATTCACTTGGATAGGTACAAGTGATTTTAATAAGGTGGCAACATCTCATTAGCTTGGCTTAGGCTAAGCCAAAATAATAGGAAAAATGACACCTTCCTAGCCTCTACTTAACAC
>JAYMTA010006891.1:0-10027 GCA_036897625.1 Pelargonium cotyledonis
TCCATTGACCAAATACCAATATATCCTGTAAACTTGGCAGCCAGCACGACAATATCCAAAAGCACAGCCAATTGGCCAACAAGGCAAGGCAAGAGAAAATGGATAGGGTGTTTTCAGTGGATGAAATCTCCGATCAGTTCTGGTGCCCACCGCCATCGCCACCTCAGCAGCCCTCCGCCGCCGACGATTCCTCCAAAATGAATCGCAGTGCTTCCGAGTGGGCCTTCCAGCGCTTCCTCCAAGAGGCCTCCGCCTCCTCCGCATCGGATCCATCAGCGCCGTCCTCGTCCTCGTCCGGAGAGAGAAGCGATGTCGTAAAGGTCAAGAACAGCCCGCACCTTGCTCAGGATCCGAATCCGAATCCTAACCCGCATCGCAGCACCAACAAAGCTGCTGCTAGTACTGCCCCGTGTGATGTGACCTCTCCCGGTGTTCCGGCGGATCCCGAGCAGTACCAGGCTCTCCTCAAGAGCAAGCTCAATCTGGCTTGCGCTGCTGTTGCCATGTCTCGGGGATATTCTTTGTTCTTTTCTAATTATGTACTCTTTTTTCTCTGTGCTTTCCGAAAAATTTGGGGGAAAACGAGATGAAAAGACTGAGAAGACGTTGCCGACTTTGATCCATTCTTTGCAGTATTTTTTTTTTGTCGTCCTGGGTTTATAGTTATTTGTGTTTGGTTGCCGAGAAAAAATGTGTTGAAAGCTGAAGAAGATTAGTCAACTAAATTGATTGAGTTATGATTCTGAAGTCACATTTAATGAATTAATAGTTGAAGGAGGTTACTCTCTGATTCTCTCTACAAACAATTATTAAATTGATGATGGACCTTATTAGAAAGTGTTCTTGATGCATATATATGAATTCATACTTCAGTTTATCTTTAGGTATGCTTCGAGCTATCATGGCTGCATATTCTTATAAACAGATATTTTTTATGGGTAATTAGGTTGTGGTTAGCTGGTACAAAACCTGATTTACAGTAATTTAGGTATTTTGTTTATATTTTTTCACATTCTTGGTGAATCATTACTATGGTCAAACTTGCTCATGATAAGTTCTTGGTGGCTGTGTATATGATCCCTTGTGACTGGTAGAAATTCTTTTCATGAATACATGATCATGCTGATTTAGGGCATTGCCAAAATGAACTTTTGATTGTAAATGGCTATTAGCCTTACAAACTGAACAAAGGGTAGAGCACTAGCAGTAAATAGCTATATGGCGAAACATATCTTTGGAGTTTGACCCGAAAAGATGCAAGAAATCCAAAATGGTTGTAAAAACTTGTTTTTCCGAAAGTGTATGATCATATCCCAAAAGGTTATTAAACTTAGATATCAGACATTAAACAGATTTAAGAGACATCCTGCTTCTTTCACCTCAGTAAATAATAACAGTGACTCAACTCACTACTACCTTAAAGGAGAAACAGTGACTGAAGATACTCTCCTGTCCTAATCTTGTTTGTGCCACTTCATTCTCCCATAGAGTTGCAATCTGATATTTATCTTCTTTTAATTTCACTCTTGAATATATTTTTATAAATAATGGTCTTCTACTTGTGCGTGCGTGTGTGCTAGATTCAATTTGTTAATTCTCCTATTATATCACTTACTACAGGAAAAGGAGAGTTCCAATTAAGGTTAACTATTACACTTACTATTTCCATCTTTGATGTATTGTGGAAGATTTCCGCTCCCTTTTTTTTCTTTTTTCTTTTAGATTGTATGATCTTTAGTATTAATGTGATTGTATATGTTGGTAGGCATCTTTTGTAAAATCGCAAGATTCTGCTGTGCTAGCTGATGCAGGATCTCAAGTTTCCAATTCTTCAAAGTTGGGACCTCAACCACCAAAAGGTATGCATATCCAACTTGTGCATGCCTTATTATGATTGTCCCCATAATTGTACGACTCAATTGTGTATTTGCACTTTTTTTTATTCTACCCAAAACTTCATTGTTCTCTCTATATTAGGTAAATCACCTTGCTTGGCCTCCTGTTTTGGGTTATATGACAAGACCTTGCCTCATTCTTAGGACCCTGCCAAGTTAATGCTTTGGGCATTTGAGGAACATTAAAGAATATATATCTATGAAAGATGATGATCTTCTATGTTGGGGGTGATAAACAAACTGAACCAAACTGCTTTCAAAATTAAATTGCGGCATATATTTTATGAAAACTGAAAGTAGTGGTTCTATCCACGGTATAAGTTTATTTCAAACCGCTTTTACCAAACCGACTCCACATAGATAAATAAAACTCATACTAAATAATAAATAAATAAACTAAATGACTCAATGGGCAATTTTAAAAGGCCACTTACTCATGAATATTTTAGTAACAACACCTTGACATCTTGATGCCGTAATTCTCTAATCTCTTTTGTGAATCCGTGTTTCTCATTATATACCAAATCTAGTCACATCCACTGGCAATGATTTGGGAAGTGTACCAACAATTGCCGAAGTAATAAAGAGAACTTAACAATTAAGCACATAGATCATATGTTAGTTACACTCTCACCTCTCCACTAGTTTGAGAAAATTATGGACAATCAAGAATCAATAGGGCTTAATAGACTTGTAACGTTAGGCTAGGGTTAAAGGTGTGGAAGGTAATGAAAATGAAACTATAAACTCATGAGCTCAAGACTCCACTATCATTCCCTAACTTGATTTCTATTCCCCTTCCCGAATGTTCCCAAACTTGCACAATTCCACAATTTTCCTTATTTTAGCCTCTTTGATTCCTTTACATTTCATTTAACGGTACTTTATTCTTTGTTTCTATTTGATTTTCACTTTTTTTTTTCTTCTTTCTTTTATCCCCCTTTCTTTCATTTTCAAAGTAGGAATCAAGACCCTTTTCTTTCCTTTTCCCTTTTTCCATCTTTCACTATTTCTTACTTTATTAACTCTCACAAGATAATATCACCTTATGCTCAAGAGTATAATCAAGGGTTCAACTTATCATGAGAAACAAAGAAAGAAATGGATGTAGTCATGTAATGTATGGTTCAAGTAAGAAAAGGCTAAAAGCTCAAAATGGACACTATGGATAAACATGCATGGTAGGCTTATTTTGACTCAAACAAAACAACAAATGCCTAAATCGTATCCCAAATTGTCCTTTTCTCTCTATATTTCGCCTCAAGGTTCAAATGTAGCTAATTCTAAACTCACAATGTGACTCACGGACAAAGATTTTAAAGACTCAAGATCATGCATTCAAACACATATTTTCAATTTTTAGCTTAAAAATCACTCATCATGCATATTCACTCTCTCTCACCATTCTTAAAACACAAAAGCATTGTTGTTCTAAGCTAAGGGAGCATGCAATTTTTTACAAAATCAAGCAAATGCACACACTCAAACAAGCACTATTTCCAATGATAACGAGCACACTAATGGTTGAGATCCTCAACCGAATCACAATCTGGGCTCTGCACCTCACTAACCAAGCAAACAACCATCACATATAAGGCATAGCAACATGTTTTCAATATCAAAAATTTAAAAATGTGGTCATTTTAAAACTTCAATCGGTGAGTCCTGAGCAATGCACATATAAAAAGGTAATGGACATCAGTTTTAATAGAAAGCAACTTGAGAGCGCCATTTCCTTGCACTATAACACAATCATGTTCAAGGAGACGGGTGCTCACATTTTCACCGTCCACACATGAGCTTTCTGTGTCGTGTCGTGTGTGGATGCATTGGGCTAATGCTTCGCTCTTTCCAAGCAAGCACATGGGTGATATTAGTTTGGAGCGTATGCAGCTCCTTTACTGCATTGTCACCGGTAAGCCCATCTGTGTGGGTCATGTGATGCACGATCAGTTTTTAAAAAGTTTTGATCGCATCTGGTGTTCGTGCAAGAAAGGATGACATCATCCTTTCAGAGACTGATCCGACCATCATCGTCTCCAGTATATCTAGGATGTACCCTACTGATGCCGAGATAGTGGCTCCTGCTATTATTGAGGCTCTTGCTCCTAGACCTCGCCGAATTATGCCGAGGTCTCAGAGGCCACGTATAGGTGGTCCGATTGGACCGATTGGTGTCAATTTTTCTTCCGCTCCCCCTGAGTTGATTGAGTATATTAAGGAGGGTAAGAAGAACCGATGTCAAGTGAGGCATGCCATGTGGTATATGTATACATTAGCTACTAAACTAGCTAAATCTATTGCATCCTCCTCGTTCTGTAGGAGTTGTGAGGCTTTTGTGGTCCCTCCTTCCCCCATGCCAGAGTTACACTTATCTTTGCTTTTGAGTGATGATGATGCAGGTGATGTTTAGTAATGTGAGTTCCGATTCTCCGTGATGATGGGGTGATGACCCCATGGACATGGAGTGAGGGTTATTAGTGAGCGCATCCCTTGGAACTTAGCTAGACATTAGAGACTTATGTCACTACAACCTCTCACACCTAGCTAGCATAAATCACATAGCAAGTGAATCAAGAGTCAATTACAAGCATCCAAGAATACAAGCAATTTGACTAGTTTTCAAAGCGAGAATCAATCACAATAACGATGAAAGCGAGAATTGAGTAATATGTGCACGTGTGTTTTAGAGTGAAAATGCAAGTGGATGATGATAAAATGTGGACAAAAGAGACATGGTAAGTGATATGAAATCACACTATCAAAATCTCCGAAACTAAGATGGAATACGTCCTCGTGTGTCACAAAACCAAAACAAAACAAAACTAATTACGCTAAAAACTAACCAAACAAAAATGAAGCAAGAATCTTTTTGGTTCTTGTCATGCCCAATATGCAACAACTGCAAAACGTAATCACCAAAACAAGGTCTTTCATGCAATCAAGTTCAAACCATCAATCAAAAGTGTGCAATCTACCATTATACTCAAGTATCAAACCGAACCAAACCAAACCGTCCGAAAAAAGTACAGTTTGGTCTCAATATCTTGTGTAAGATGGTCACAATTTTAGTAAACCGGTAGTCGTGGTTTGGCTTAAAAATTGAAAAACTAAAACACAAGCGAACCACCCACCACCACATTGAAGTTCTATGCGTATTATGAGAAGAATAAAATGAAAGAAGGTAGGTGATACTCATAGTTGAGTCATTAGCCCATAGATCCTAACTAGAATTCTCAAGAGAGGGAACTTGTCAGGAGCCTACAAATGTTGTGATTTTTGTACTATTTCAACTGCCAATAAGGCTGTTGTTTTGAAATCATAGGGTTATTCATATTTAACTTTTTAAAAGAAACAAACTATTAACCCCGGCAAATTTGCTGACAAATAAATGACTCATTATTGACTTTAGCAACCAAACACAATGGGTTTTTTGTTCTTGCAACCAAATGTAACTATTTGGTGCACACAAGATATAACTACGAAGGTAACCAACATCAGTTGTTTTGGGGATTTCATCAACATCCCTACAAAGGTGTCTTATGCCAAGTTCTTACCCTAGACTTGTTCAGTCACTCTTGAGAATAAATATGTAAAAAAAAAAAAAAACAAATGTTTGCATTCTCTCAATTATGTCCGGATCTTTAATATGTCACAGGGAAAATAAAGTAATAAGAACAAAGAAGAAATCAATGTAGATATAATCTACCAATGGTTTTAAGATCTAAAACATATGAACGTTTGAAGTTACGTACTTGATATTACATTGATTTACGGACTTGTGTTTTTTATTGATCTTAATTTGAAGTAAAGACTCAATATGATGCAAGAAGTTGGTATTCATAAGGTGTCTTCCCAGTCTGGTGTGTTGGGTGATTGTCTGCTATGAATCGTTGACTCTCTAATCAAGGCGCAAATTAGTGTCTGACGCGTGAATCAGACACGAAATGCTTCCAAAACGCGTCTGACACACAAATAAGAAAATACCAATTTAAATAAAAAGCAAATACAACGCGCTCTTTAATAAATTAAAAAAACAAAGTTTTTTATCTATGAATTTTGATAAAATTGGTTTCAAGTTTTTTTTTTGTGGGACGTTATTTCTGTTGGTTAATTTGTGTTATTTGTTGAGTAAATTTGAACATATCAATATGGGTTGCAATGACTTGTTTTGCTTCTTTGATTTAAACATATTTTAATGACTTTGCTTCATTATTTGATTTGATTGTTTGCTTGCTTAAAATGGACTTAAGTACTTATATGATGTTCATTTTAATTTGAAATACTATTAAAAAATTTCTAGTACTATTAATACCTATAAATGCTTATAATTTGTTAGGCATTATGTGTTCAAACTATGTTTTATTTTGAATGATGAATCATGTGTCTGGATCGCGTCGCGAATCGTGTATTCAAATTGGTGCTACATAGGTTCTGCTCGTTGGAAGAATTTTTTAGCTAGTTATTTTTAATGCTTTTGTAATGTGTGAAATTGATATGATTCTTCCAATCATCTATCTAAAGTGAAGATAGTTGGATTTATTTTTTTTTGTGACTGTGAAAAAGGGGTCCAAAAGAGTGGCTTTGTGTGTAAATGAAGATTGGAGTATTGAGTTATATTCAAATAAATGGTGACTGATATTGTGGTAGACATTATCAGTCTAATGAATTTGCTCAATTTAATCTTAAGTTACTGAATAATCATTTGTATGCTACTTGAAATGACCTATGCTTATAATAGGGAGAGCAATATATTGCTCTTATATGATTGCACAAATACTGATCAGTATTTTTTTACCAAATATTTTATTTCTTTCAAGTTTTGCATCTGTTGATCCATGATTCCATGTTTGTTCTTTTACATTCTCATTCTGCTATAGTGAAGGTAACGTAGAGTCAGGTGGCAAGATGAGTTATGCAATTGTATCATAAATCTGGTATCCTCTTTTGGTCATATATCTAGGGGCTGTACATGATTTATCCGCACAGGACAAGGATGCCAGTGGACCCCACGGAATTCCTTCTTTACCTGTGGTGCAAAAGAACTCTGGAACTCCGGCTAGGCAAACGACAAGTGGATCATCTAGGGAGCTCTCAGATGATGATAACATTGATGGAGAAACTGAAACAACTGAGAACATGGACCCTGCTGATGTAAAACGTGTAAGGAGGTAACCATGTCTTTGTTGTTTTCATTTAATAAATTTTGTGTTTGATACTTGCAGATGTTGGATTATGCTGTTTTCTATATTCTGGAGAGTGAGTGGATTTATCATCAGGTAGTTGGTACAGTGAAGAAACACAAATCTGTGATGCCATCTTCTATGGCATACCAATACTCTGGAAGAAATAGTTCTTGCCAATTGTATTATGTGAGTTGGCACACTGGGCAGGAAAATTAAAGCATATCAATTTAAATGTTTTAAAAGAACATTTTACTCAAAAATAGTCATGTCAAGGATTCAATTGAGAAAGTACGTTCAAGCAAAGTGGTCATGATTGTCAGTTTTTCTACTAATGGACAATAAAAACTTGTTTACTGTCAAATATATGTATTGCCACTTTGCAAGTTCTTTTGTGACTCCTTTTCTTGTTAGACACTTGTGCATATGATATCTGGTATAGATAATTTTTAAAATTTATTCCAGAATGCTTTCCAACCGGGAGTCTGCTAGGCGTTCAAGAAGAAGAAAGCAAGCTCATCTAACTGAGCTTGAAACCCAGGTATGCTCCATTTTCTTCTTCTTTTTTATCAGGGAGAAAATCAAAAGAAGTAAAGGAAAACAATACCTTCCTTTATAGATCTCCTGACCAAATTGTATTCCATAGGTTTCCCAATTAAGAGTCGAAAATTCTTCATTGCTGAAGCGGCTTACTGATGTAAGCCAGAAGTACAATGATGCAACCGTTGACAATAGAGTTTTAAAAGCTGATGTTGAAATGATGCGAGCAAAAGTAAGTCATCAATCAACTTTTTCGGATGCCTTATAAGTAGACTAGATTATCTAAGTTTTTTTTTTTCTTTCAAATTGTGAATTAATTGCAAATATGTTCGAGGTGGAACTGGAGTATGGTAATGAAGAGTGAAGAACAAGGAACCGGAAACCCTGATCTGTTACTGTTTCTTCCAGGTCAAGATGGCTGAGGAGACCGTAAAAAGACTTACTGGGTTAAACCCGATGTTTCATGCGATGTCTGATATATCCACGATGGGCATGCCATCATTTGAGGGAAGTCCTTCAGAAACATCAGCAGACGCTGCTGTTCCCGTGCAAGATGATCAAAAGCATCAGTTTTATCAACCCCCTACGAACAATCCTATACCGTCAGTTCATGACCCAAGTGTTGGGAATGTTTTACCAGAAGATTCCTCAGTTGAAAATGTTCAACCGAATTCATCTGCTGATATAGCAGCTGGGAACAAGATGGGACGAACAACTTCATTGCAACGAGTGGCTAGCTTGGAGCATCTACAAAAACGAATCCGCGGGGCTGTAACTCCATGCGGCCCACAGGGCAGCGGGGAGCTGCATTAGAACTCTTGACAGAACAATCTGTTTAGAGCAATTGTTCCTACCAGAAAAAATTGTCAATTCAATTGAAACCTTTCTGCAAAGAATGTCTTGTTGGAGGCTGATTCAACTGCAATTTTTTAACACTTTAAAATGTAAGAAATCCTATTCTTTACGCTATTTGAACGGGAGTAACATATTTTTGTCGATTGTTTACACGTGATCAAGGACTAGCTAGTTACCTAATTGTGCATTGTTTTGAAAACTAGTCATGACAAAGAATGAGCTATAAATATATTTATGAAATAGGAGTCTTGATCCTGCTTTTAGGGCTGAGAGCTTGTTTGAGTATTCTGTGAGCCAAATTCTTGGTCTAACAGAAGCTACCAGGGAGATTCTGTTATGTGTCAATTAGAGGCAGGGCTAACCAGGCCTTTGTGTACAGTCTTAGAATCCTTTAGAATTAGAATTTTGATGGGATGAGAATCATTCCTAAGTACAGTTTGGATTATGAATTTTGATTTGGGAATAAGAATGAAAATGAGATTTTTATTAATGAAGTTTGAATTAAAACACTCATTCTTAATCGGACTCCGATTCTCATTCTCATTCCTTAACTCGTGTAATTTGATTATCATCTATAATGGATGCAATGAGATTATCATTCCCATGTCTTCACTTTTTATTTTACGGTCAACTTTAAAAGTTCATGATTTTGTGTTTGGATGTTCAATGAGATAATATTTTTTTGTTTCATATAACTTTTCGGCAACAACATTATTATGATTATAATTTTTTTTTCAAATAATACATATTTATATCCGTATATTCTAGGACAACAAAAATTTTCAAAAAAAAATCGAAACCAGTTTCGTATTCGAATTTTGGATCGGATACGAATTTACATACACATATACACATTCAAAATCAGTTGTGACGATTCGAATTTCGCATCGAAAGTGTATGTGTGTGTGTGTGACACATTTAAAACTATCGATTCATGCTAGGTTTGTGTTGACTAATTCAACATATTAAATTATCGGATCGTGTTTGTGTTGAATTTCGAGTGCATGCGAGTTCGGATTTAAGTTGCTGCTTCTATGTGAATGCAATGTTATGTTGCGTCTTATTATTATATGGTTTATAGAATAAATAAAAATTAGCGGGCGGCTCGCGGTTTCAGCATTTAGGACACTATCGACGCAAGTCTTTTAATTTCGATTCATTTAAGCTTGCGACTAACTTCAAAAAAACTACACATGAACAATTATAGTCATTTTAATCACGAATAATAATTTTTTATACATTTTTTTTGTAGCGCTTATTTTTTTTTTTTTTTTTTTTACATAATATAATGTACACTAAAGAGAAGTCTCTATCTAACTATGTGACATGTGTCACTTTCAATTGAGCATCCAATTGATTGACATGTGTCAATTTTTTATAATTTAAAATTGTTTTAAAAGTCAATAAATTAAATATCAAAACTAAAATAATTTTAACATATAATTATACCTTTTCAAATCTGATTTAGATAATTGATTTTTATTTAAATCAATTTTATTGATAATATAATTTATTTTAAAAAAATTAATGATAGAGTTTGAAGAGTTCAAATTA
>JAYMTA010006892.1:0-10027 GCA_036897625.1 Pelargonium cotyledonis
TAATAAATTATACATTTATATTCTCGAAGTACTTTGTTTTTCTAACAAAGTCTTAAGTTTCTGATTTATTACATAATGCTTTTTAAATTTAACAATATTATAATTGCATGAGTGTTATAATTTTGTCGTAAAACTAAATTATATTATAATATTCAGTTAAAAAATATTTTTTTAAATAGCCCTTATTATTTTATTTCCTTTTTTACTACTACAATCTAATGAAAACTAAATAACTATATATATGCGAAAAACATAACAGAAAAGGTGGAGTAAATTTTGGTTTTAACAAAATGTCAACTTGTGAAAATTCTAATCTTTTCATAACAGCAAAGTAGAACTAAAGAATTTCATTTAGGAGAGGAAGAAAATGGAATGACAAAAGAAGAAATTATGGAGATAGTGGATGAGAAAACTTAGTCCATAAGTCTAAAAGAGAAGTATTGGAAAGGTATCTTCATATACTATTTGTTTTCTATCATGAAATTAAATTGTACAATTGTGGTTTAAGTTTCCAATTCTTTTAATATCAATGTGATTATGTTGTGTATAGCCTTCTAAATTTTTTCAGGGTTTTTCAATTTTATATTGATTTGTGTGTTTGAACAATATTTGAGTGCTTTTATATAACATATATTAGAATTTGTGTTGGATTAGCACAATTATTTGATTATTTGTATAATCTTCTCAAGAAAAAGAATGAGGACATAGATTTTGGGATTATTGATATTGAGATTATCTTGAGAGGACTTATATGGTCACTTGTTCATTTTTCTTATTCTAGTTTTGTTGAGAAAAATGTAAGATTTACAATCAAATATATCATACATAAACATATAAATTTTGAACAAATCATAATATGCAAAATGAATTATCTAACTTAAGAAGGAAATAAAAAACTCAATTTTACTATGAATGTGTAATTTTTGGGAGAAGAATCACAATTGTCTCTCAAAGTAAAGAAGAGAATAGAGTTATTAAAATTACAATTTTAATAATTCAATTGTTCACAATCTGAATCTCCATATTAAATACTCTTTCTTTCTCTCGTCTCCATTGTTTCTCAGTTCCTGCATTATATTATATTCAAATTAGTATGAGTTTAGTTAATAATTTTGACATTAACCAAAAAAAAAAGTCTCGCAATTATTGGTTATTTTTATAGTTTTGATGGTAAATTGAAGAAGGTGAAGAAGAAGAAGACACCGTATGGCCCAATATCGTAAGAAAATGTATAGTAAAAATTGTACCTTTTGTAACAAAATTGTAGATATAATATGACAAAAAAGAATCTCAAGAACACAAAGTTAGTAAGGAATTTATAATTTTTATTATTGTAATTTTTTAGCTTTGATGAGAAACAAACACACAAAAAAATATTATGACATTATAGTAAGCAAACAAATGACATTTTTTTACATCATTCTTACCATATATTGTGCATTCTTTTTCTGCAAATCATCCAATGTTGTATGAATGGTGGACTTGGTTAATTAGATGGAGAAAATTCTATGTTAGAGCCTTTTCTTGTCTTGAATTTTCCTGACACTTGGCAAAAGAATAAGAAACAAAATGCAAAACATTGGAATGCATAATAGATTTATAATGTTATGTTGAAAAATATATTCTTAATCTCTTTGTTCATGTTTGAGATCACTTACCTGAAATTTGCTCCATCATAGTTGGTTGAATAATTTTCTTCCAATTATATGAGACTCACATTTCACAAAGTACAAATGAAAATAGTTTTCCATTCTATAGAATTCATGAAGGAGAAGAAAAGATGGAAGAGAATATGAAAAATGTAGATATAAATAAGAAAATGAATTGGGACCTTTCAAATGTTTGATGCTCTATTAGCTAAGGAACATTCATCTATTGATTAGATATATTGTTTTCTTCTATTGTATTATAGTATATATATAGTAGTTATTGTAATAGTGTATATTATTAGCTATTATTATTTGTTAATAGAGTGTACAATTGTAACTCTTGGAATGTGAAGTGACACTCAATGAGAGAGCTTGAAAATTGTAAACTTGGTGATGTGGCATCCTCTAATGTCTTTTCACCAAGTTTAACATACTATAGTATAGATTTGAATTTTATGATAAATGTTTGCTATTTTTTAAGGGGTAAATGTTTGCTATTTTAAATAATTCATAAAAATATGAAATTGTTAATGTTGTGCCTGAGTAATCTGAATCTGAAACGCACAGGAAATTTGCACTGAAGACGTGATCTAGCGAGTAGTTTCCGGCTTACGGTGAAGAATAGAGGTTTCAGGCGAAGATTTCCGGCGATCGAGATCTAAGAGCAGAGGAACCCTGGAGTCGATCCGTTCTACAAAACAACACCAAAAAATGATGCAATCAGGTTTGGGGTTCTGATTCACCGCCTTCGGTGTGAGAATCAGTGATTGGTTTGAGAGAAAGAAGATGAGAGTTGGGAGAGAAATTGAGCAGCAGTTCGAGAAGCAGAGTTTCACTTTGTAAAAAATTAAGGGATCCCCTATCTTACCGAGAAGGAGGTATTTATAGGCTTACTGTGTGACTTGGAATGCACATTCCAACTGTTTGGACAACCAACGATGAGCTTTTCCAGATCGTGAACAGTTGTCATGGAGGTTCGTGGTTTGGTCCCCGGCTGGCTTTATCGTCGAGGGGAGAGAGAATCCAAATTCCTTCCCGCCCAATCAATGGATGTTATTATCTGCGCGCTTGGGGGGACTTGACCAGTGTGCCTTTCACGTGACCTTTTTAATGAATGGGGAGGGAGTTCTCGTTTGTCTTGATATCTTCTTGGGGAGTATATCCCTATTTGGGGAGTTTCCTGGTTGGTTTCCTGGGGAGTTGGACCCCGTGTAGGATTTTTGTTGCTCTCTTTGTCTTTCTTCCTTCTTATCTCTTGATCGACCGGTTTGTCTTTCGGTGAAGGCTCTTTGGGGATTCGATAGTGTCGTATCGGGATGCCAAGTGTCAGCCTTTGATTGGCTTTAAGTATTTGAGAATTTTTTGGTAGAAACAGTTTTCTCCCTACTCCAAGTAGCAGTGATTTATCAATGTTGTTGGGAGTAGTCCGAGCTTCTTTTTATGAAGATGTTTATAAGGAGTTGACTTTCCTTTGTTGGTGAAGTATGCAAATCTGACCGGAGAACTAGCCAGAGGCTAGATGATGTCCTTTTGAGTTTCTTATCGGGGAGCCTCTTTTGGCGTGTTGGGGACGAGTTGTTGTCATGTTCTTCTCATTTAGGTGTCCTTTCAAATTTATCCAATACGGTGCGTCTCTGTCTGACGCGGGAAGTGTGGCATTATCTTGTGCATTTTCTTTCTTTAAATAATCTACGACCGTTGATTTCTTTCTGATTTATTTGATATTTGTTTCGGCTAACGTCGGAGGACATGTGCTAGCCGTTTATGGTTGGGGGAGAAGAAGTTGTAGAGTTTAGTAGAGTAGTGGATGACCTAGGGGTAATGATCCTACTATTCTACCCCTACTGTTACTTTCTCTCCTATATAAACTCGCCTTCGTCTTCCTCTTCTCTTTTCTCCAATGTTGATTCTGAAGCTTTCTTGAGTGTACTTTTATAGATTTCTTTTTCTCGCTTCTTGATCGTCGCTTTTGTTGCTTCACTTTGTCGTCACGATTCTACCTCTTTGTCCTTCGTTGGGTAAATTCTTTCTTCTTCCTTCTCGTCTTTTCCTTTCATCATTTGGGTCTTCTGTATTTTCCTTCTTTTTCTTTGTTCTTCCTACTTTCTTTGTTTTGCTTTGTCATTTTGTGGCATTTCCGTTGTGAGATCGTCGGTGTTGGGTGCTTTCTGTTGTAAAGGTAGTACCTTTTTTGGCGGGAAGTAGGTTTCGAACAAGAATCCCCCCCTTTTGAGTTAGGGTTTTCCTTTGTTGTATGTTGAGGGTTCTAATGATGCGATTATTGTTGTCGGCCTCTGCTCATTCTATCTTTGTAGTCAATCTTTCCTCTGAGCGATTTGGGTTCTTAAAACCATAGATGCTATATGTTTCAATCTTAGCTTTCTAATTTTCCATTCTGCTAACCCCTCTTCTCCTCTTTGGATGTTTGATTTTTGCAGGCTTCTGTTGGAGTTGTTCCTTCTTTGGATCTCTCAACTTCATCCTTTATCTTGTGAGTAAATGCCGATGAACTTTCTTTTTCAGGCTATTTTGCTCGAGAATGCTTTATTGTGTCGTTGTAGATTAGACTTGGGATGTTGGAGAATCCAACTTCTGATCTGCTGGAGCGATGTTCCTGTCCATAGAGTCTTACTTTATTCTATGTCTTTGTCTATTTGCTCATGTAGTATCCTGATTTTCTTGATAATCTTTGTAAATATCAATAATGCATATCTGGTGATGAACTGTGTTGAATGGAAACTGTATTTTCCCTTTTGATACTCTGTTCTTCAAGTTCCCTTTGATGCATGTTGGCTCCAACGATATCTATGTATTGTATTTGTTGTTTCTGAAAACTGGTTGTCTCTGATAACCTGCTCTGTTGTTGATGGTATTCTGATGTTGTTGAAGTTCTGTCTCCAAGTCCTTGTTTCTTAAGGAGGTTAATCTGTTATTTCGTTGAATGTCAAAGGCTATTTTGGGGAGTCTTCTTCGTTTCCTTTTGTAATTGAAATTGTAAATTTTCTTTTTGTGGCATGTCCCCCCGAGTTAAGTCCTTATTGGGGTTGGACTCCTGCCCCCACCTTGGGTTTTGACTTTTCTGATGTTCTGCAAGCACTTTTATTCGGAAGTTGCATGCTCTTATTCTCATTACTCTATTTTGTTGTTCTGTAGATTGCTTCCTTCTTTGAAATGGAAAAGAAATCTAGCTCTCCCAAGGCTCCAACCTCCAGTTCTCACTCATCGAGTCGTACTTCTGCTAGGATGACATTATCGCCTCGATCTGTCACAGCTCCCTTTTCTTCCCATGCTTCAACAACTCCTCGTCCAAATCACGGGTTAAGAAGTTGATTCAAAGGTTCCCCAATCTGACGATAGTGTTGGGGACTTGCTCCAACATGGTCCTTTGGAGGACGTGCATCCCGTTGATATGTCAACAGTTGAAGAGTAGATACAGATTCCTCCCTTGATTTCCAAAGAGAATTTAGTTCATATGGATGATGGTTGATATATCCATCCTGAGATTCAGCTTGTTGTTGGTGCAGGACCATCCCCTATTGTTAGGGATGAGCTTCGTTTAATTGACCCAATGATCGTTACCCAGGTCATGTTGTACTCCCTCTTTGAGGACTTTGGATTAATCCAACGAACTTTCGGGGGTGTGCCCCCAAAGAAACGGAAAATTCTAGGTTTGATAAGCTGCAAGAAGACGAGATGGTTATCCATTGGTAGCTCTTTGAAAATAGAATCACCCTTCCTCTTGATCCCTTTATCAAAGAAGTAATCAATTATACGGAGACGGATCTTCTGCATTCGGCACCAGAAGATGGTTTGCTTTGCTACTCTTTGTCGTCTTTCCGGTAGAGAACTAACTCTGGGGGCTCTTCTTTTCTTCTAGAAAATGAACAGAAAATGCCCCGATGATGCTGGTCTGATAGTAGTGCCGGATCAAAATCATTTGTTCGAGGAACCTATTATTCAAACATGCACGGTCCTCTTCTACAAGAGTCTATTTGACCTTTTGTTTAGGATGGGGGGTCCTCAAGGTCAAAACATCGATACACGATACTCATTAGGCCAAAAGACTATACATGAAATGCCATCTACGACCCGATGTGCAAACTACAGAAGATCATATAACCAGGGATGTTTTGCTGGGTAGACTACCAAATAATCGTTTGCACATCATCAATTTCTTATTTTGAGATGACGTTCAGTTCTATTCAGGATCTCGCCGAAAAAATAGGGCTAACATTAAGCGCCTTCTTTTCTTGATTCCAAACCGTCGGAATATGCTATGGAAGGTTCATGAACCTTTCCTCCAACCAGTATATCATGATCAATGCCAGTTTTGTAAGGACTTGAACAAAGATAACCACTGTCTTGTCACCGAACACTATATGCCTGGTATGTGTTATTTTGACTTTCCCATTTTTCCTGGTCACCGAGTGGATCCCTTCTTGTTTATTTCTCGTACTGATTTCCCTTTTACCGGTTGGCAGGCAATATATTTCTGGAGTCTTAGAAGAAGGAGGGGCGTCAAAATTACAATGCCAATCTTGCGAATAAGAGGGCCAAGCGCCTGAAGGATCTGGGCCATGTTTATTATATCCTTTGTTTAAATACGTTACTTCCTTCAAAGGCGATTATTCTTGCGAGTCAACAGAGACCTACTCCGGTCACTGATGAAGCAGTTCCCAGTAAAGCTTCTAGTGGTTCTTTGAGTGGGAAAAAGATGACAACCGCTGCTGCAGGGGAGAATCTTCTTGCGAAGTCAATGCAGCTTGATTCCAAGGTTTGTTCCCAAACACTTGCAAAATAACTAAAATCAATGGTGGAGTTTTACAACTCAACACCTAAAATAAATTTAATCAAAGAAATGCCCAAGAACAAATACCCATAAAAAAATCATATTAAATCAATCAACAATCACCATTTCTAGGGCTCACAATCCACACACAAGAGATTTAGCTAAACATAGATGAAGAGAAATCAAATACACAAGTAAATAAACTCATAAACATCATTCTCATTTCAAATCTATGATAAATCTCAAATTTTTAGGCACAAAGTAGAGAGTTAGAGACATTATAGGGAATACATGGCTTCAATGGAGGTGATTCTTGCTTCTCCAAGCTCCAATCTTCTTCTCCAAGCTCTCAAAACTCAATCTCTATCTACTCTCTCTCTCTAGAACCTAAACCTAAAAAATAGAACTTGTAAAATACCCCAAAACACCAGAACTTCCCTAAAAAATTGAACCTAAGAGAGTCTTCATACAAAATCCCGAAAATGAAAAATATCACAGCAGACCAGCAGGGTCGCGACTATGCTTGCCTCTTATGCAATCGCGACTCTGCATCAGTACTATCTTGTTATGAACCTTTGAATGCTTAAATGATCTCGGAATTATGCGCATGACTAATTTTTGGAAAGCTGGAGAAGTCCTCTACAACTCTTATGAAAACTTCATCTACATTAGATATCATTTAAGCTTCCAAATATCTTATCAAACCTCCTGGGGTCTACCCAAAACAGCTTTAGGACTGTCTTGTTATAGAATTTTGAGTGCCTAAATGGTGTTGGAATGATAAGTGTGAATATTATTTGGAAACCTTTAGAAGTCCTCTACAATACTTACGAAAACTTCAACTTCATTAGAAATCCTTTAGGCATCGAAAGTACTGATTTACTGTCCAAATGTCCACCAAAACAGCAAGCAGTCTACCTCCTGGCTCCCCGAGTACTCCCGATTGGTTCTTGATGCTTTCCTTACCGTATATCGTGCGTTACCCGATGATATAAAAACTAAAACACGCACATGATCAAAATATCCAAGTAGTAATGTTTAAATGTGACAAGAAAATACCAAAAACAAGAAAGATTCACATTTATGCGCATATGAACAAAATCACCTAAAAACATGAGATTAGTAGTGAAACTTGATGCACATGGTCTTGAAGTATGATGAAATGATGATGGATAACTCGATATAAATAGGAGTTATCAATGGCTGCCTAGAAGATCCGCTTTACGGAGTCCCAGGATCATGCCGCCGAGGCCTGGGAGTTGAAGAAGAAGCTTAAAGAGGAGAAAATGAGATCCCAAAAGGCAGTGGCTACAGTCCAGGCCAAACTGGCGGTCTTACAGGAGCAGCATCTTGCCCTTCACTTGGAAAATCACAAGCTAACTAGAACTCTGGAAGACCAGGTGGGAGATTTTGAGATGGGGATGACTCAAGTTGAGGAGAAGTCCGCCCAAGTAACAAAAGAGAAAGAAGAGATTGTTCGTGAGATAGATGTGGAACTGGCCAAGCTCAAGGAGAAGATGCAGGCTCTGACTGAGGAGTTGACCTTAGTGAAGAGGGACTTGTCTGATAAAGAAGAGGAGCTTGCTATCAAGAACCTCTCTCTATTGGAACTTGAGGCAGATCGGAATAGAGGTTTTTCACTTGCCGAGAGAGAGGCTCAACTGCTTTAAAAGGAAGTGCGAAGCTGACTTCCCTTTGCGAGCAAATAAAGAAGACTGAAGAGCTGGAGGCTGCTCTTCGTGAAAATGAGAAGTTGAACCAGAAGCTAATGGGTGATCTAACCCTTGCTCGTAATGCTCATTCTCTGGTAATTAACCTCGTTGTTTTCCTTTTTCCCCTTTCCTTTGCCTTCTTGTCTTCTAATCCTCTTTGTCATCTTGATAACTTTTAGGTGGGTGATGTCCATCGTCGAGCCTCAAAGGCTGCCAAGGCCATGCCTTCCACACTCTCTGCCACCAGACTAAATCCTGAGTTTCAAGATTTCTTTGCCCAAGAGCGTCGGCTGGGGAGAGTTGATGGTAAGTGTAGAGCTTTTAAGGGGCTTGCTGGTAAAGGTGTCCCCCAAGCCTCTCTTATTGAGTGGTTTCGGGCTTCAGCTTCCCACCCAGATCTAAGAAGACTTTAGTTTCAATTCCCCTTCAATTTAGAGGAAGTGATAATGTAACGGGAGCATGATCTTTGAAGGTCTGGTGGAAAACCTTGGATGCCTCCTCAGTCAATAGCCAAGGAACCTTTGCTATCATTTTGGGTGAAGACTGTGTTTCCACCTCCTTGTCTATATAGGAAGTCCGCTGGGTAGAGTCTATCCGCGACGAAAATGAGGAGTGGCTAACAAAATGCGACCTTTTGGTTGGACCAGTGGAAGAAGCAAGCACTCGCTACCTCAAGTGTGGAGCTCAAAAGTTCCGGGAGCATCCTCTCCCCAATTTCAATGAGTTGAATCCTCCTATTGAAGTCTTTCTATATAAGTCCTCTTCAGATGAGGAACAATCTGAGTAGTGTAGTCTTCAATCTTGTATGGTTCTGGCTTTTGTAATTGACAGCATATTTCTAGCTCTTCTGAGGATAATGATCCTTTCTAAACATCTTTTATAATTTTGATCCTTGTTGATATTCTTTGACCTTCGTAGTTTATGCTCTCTGGAATGTTTCTTCTTTCTGACTTTGTCTATCCGATACTTGACTTTCCTTGTGCAAGCAAAACTTTATCTTGATCTTTCTTTGATAGATCAATAACTGGTGTTGAACCCAAGGAGCGGAACCTTATTGTTGGGCGAGCTTTTGGAATGTAAGATCCCATGTTGGAGTTGGAGTAGATGTGTCGTCATGGTTGCCTATTTGAGGCGTCATGAGTCGGTCACAGATAATGCTCCATACGCTCCATATTGTAGTTGGGGAGGTTGCGTCGTCATATCACGTTTTCAGGAATAACATGAGTCCGGCACACCTAAAGCTCTAATACTCCGTCGGCAAAATTTGGAGAGAATATGTCGTCACACCTCCCTTTCGGGTAGGACACGAGTCAGGCACATATGATATTTTGTAGCAAGGTTGGAGGGGATATGTCGACACACCTCCCTTTCGGGTAGGATATGTGTCGGGCATATCCATCGCTTTGTTGGGGTGTCCCTTTGCTGATGAGTCAGGCTCAAACAGCGGACATGCATCGTCATCATCACTCCATCGGCCATCCATTGGAGGGAGGATATGAGCGAGCACATTCTGTGTAAATGGGTGTCTGGTGTTCATCTGGCAAGTATACCGGAGTCGAACTCGTAATAAAGGACTGTGAAGTCCGGATATCGATCCACAAGGACTTGGTCGGTGAATAGTGAAACTAATCGGTAAATAAATCTAAAGTTACTAACAAAGCAATAAAACAATTTGGGGTTGAGAATAGCTTGATGTTGACTAATAAAAGTCAACGAGACAAATAGCAAATTAAAATAAAATAAAGCGAGATCCAATTAATTGAGTGAATAAGAGAAAAGTGTGATTAGGGGATATGAACGAATTAGCTCTAATTATGTATTTAACATTGAGATTCTAGTGTGTGATAGTGTTAAGATTACCCGGCTTTCTTTAGTAT
>JAYMTA010006893.1:0-10026 GCA_036897625.1 Pelargonium cotyledonis
GAGTTCTTGAATTTTTCGGTGAGTTCTTGAAGTTTCCGGCGAGTTCTTGAATTTTCTGGAAAATTTATGAAGTTTAGTTTCCGGCAAGTTCATGAATTTTCCGGCGAGTTCTTCAATCTCCGGTGAACTTAGGAAGAAGAAGATGTTAGAATTTCCTTTGAGAACTTGGGTTCTAGTAATATCATGTTCGGTTTTTGTGTGTGTGAATTTAAGAATTTGAATTGGAGAATCAAACCGTTAAACCATTAAACTCAAATGGTTGCCGGATACGAGGGACAAAAGACAGCTAAACCAAAATAAATGTTATTTATTTGGTGGACAATAAAAAGTCATTCTAAAGTAATAATATGAAATTAAAACATTTTATTTTAGTGTTTCTGTTGATATTTATTTATAGTTTCTTACTAGCCATTCTAAATTAGTTACACACTTGAAAGATGACGTGTTCTTGTTAATATTCGGCAACTGCTAAATGTTTGGCTCACCGAGTCAACACCGGTTTATGGTTACTTGTACAGTGTACTCGCTACCTCTTTGACCACCGGCGGTAGCAAGTCAAAGTCTGCCACGTCAGCCCCCATAGCCATTTCAGCATAACAAATATGTAAATTTGCCACGTGACATGCCAAATCACCTTCCAAGTTGTATACGAAAAACCCGTTGTTTTCAACTTTTTTGCATCATCAATAATCAAAATGGAGTCGCTTAGCGTGTGAGTGATGCAAATTCTCAGAGTTATCATGTTGGCGTGGAATGTTTACGTGACAAATTTGCGCGTGAGCGCGTCTGTCATGTTGACGTGGCTACGGGTGCTTACGTTGCAGACATTGACATGCTATAGTCGGCAAAATTGGTTAAAGTTACTAGAAGAATTAAGTTAAAAGACTAAATTCATACAAGACCCTAAATAGGAGTTCAACTAAAAAAAATAAATTCGTCCATGAAAAATAGAATTATTTAACCCTTTCTAACATAAATCACCTAGAATTAGCTTTTAGAGTATGGTATATGAACAATAACATATAAACATTTGGGGAACGTTTGCTTCACGTGTTATTAGTGCATGTGTGATTCATGTGCAATCCGTGCCAATAATAACTTGTAATCAAACCAATGAAAATTTGTATTTGACATATTTGTAACCACACCAATACAACTTGTACGTAAGTGATTTACTAAAAAACTCGCGCCAATAAATTTATGTAACGACACCACTGATGTTTGTGACAACTATATTTTTATATTAAAACGCGAGACAATAAAGTTTTGTAACCAAACCAATTATAATTTACAACTAAGATGCACATGTATTACATATGAAATAATTACATACGCAAATTCTCTCATATAAGGGGAAATCCAACTCCAATTTACTTATGAGTCTCATTTTCTTAGAGATAGAGCACTATAGTGAATTTAGCAATTATTTGGCATGTCATGAGGTGTCTCAAAGGAGCTCATGGGAGATAATTTTCTGTGGAACCTTTTTATATATATGATCCCACCACTAGAGTTACTAGGGCTAAGTGCCCATAAACCAGCCTCTGGCAAAGTCTTCTTTTTAATGAGAAACAACACTATTATACAAAAAAGAAGATGAAAAATAAAACACAGCTTTTTCAGACGAGTCCTAGATTAGATATCCATGACATGTCCTCTGGGTTCTCATTTGTGTGTGTGTTTATCTCATCATCTCCTTTAGCACAAGTTTCTATAGCTATACATGCAATGGATAAATTAAAACCTATTTTCATTTGAAAGAAAAAAGATAAACCTGCCCTGCACCCACCATTATATTGTTGGTGCCTGTTGCAGGTAGCTAATGAGTAACCATAACCAACAGCAAATTGTTGGACCATCTTATTTTAAAGCTCAATCTCAAAATTTATGTTTATACTCTCATGTTATATTTATTTTGGGGAATTATACTAAAACACACATACTTGGATATGAAAAATGATGAATTGATACAAAACGCAAGCGCTCAATCACATTGTACTCTATGTTCAAAATGACACGTGAGCCCCTAGTTAGAAACATATTTGAATGTATCACATTTATTTTTTCATAAACTAACACTTTTGAGCCTCACATTAAAATCTCGTATTGTTAGAACCTCAAATTACCAACCCAAAGCGAATATATCCCAAAATTATGTACAGTCCACGTGGAGGTTGTGAATTTCATCCAACATCCGTGGAGGACATGCTCGGGTAGCCGAGGCTATCATATTAACTATGTATTTCACAGCGGCACTGCCACCCTTGTGTAGGCTTGAAGAATTTGAGAGTAAGGATCCAAGAGCTCTAGCCGGTTCCACCCCTGAGCCAACACCTCCAACTCCATCCCTAGCTAGAACTCTGTGTTTAGAATATTTTGTAAACGACAACCCTAACACATCTACATAAAGACGATAAAATCTAATGCGCTCTTTCGACCCGTTTCAACAAAGCGCATCATGAGCCATGTTCTTTTTTATACGTTTGTTATGGATTTGCACGTAAACTAAAAGAAGATTAGAAGCACAAATATTGTCGTTATATGATGTCACAACATCAACTACGAAATTTCCTAACAACTATAATCCCCAAATTGGAGAATCAATTTATGAAAATTTAAGTTGTTATTTGGAATTTATCTATATACATGCAAATGGTTTTAAAAATACCCAACAACATATATATATGGATTTAAGTGATATGAATTCACATGTTTTGTCGATAGATTCATGGATAGATTAGGAGACAACATGGCTTCTGGATATTCCTATCCTATACATAGCTCTGCTCGATTGCTTCATATTCTAGTTTAGGCATGTCAATATCAATACCATAGTTGTGCTTATAATTAGTTTTGTCTTGGTTCTCGTATGCACATGCCTATACAATTATAGATACATAGATAGGTATTGGCATTTGGCACAGCACATTAACACGATCCACTGTTATATATATTGCCGTGGTACTCTGCTATGTCCTCTTCAATTTTTGTTTCAGTTTCGGAAATTATATTTATCCACATTATGATTATTGAATTGTTCAATCCAACATTTGGAGTGTACATGTCACGTGACACAACACATCGTTTGATCATTGTTGTGAAATCGTTTGTCATCGCATAATTCATGGATTTGTGAGTTCCGTTTCTCACATGTTGTGTCCATTGTTTAGACGATAATATATGTTTGTTATTGTAAAATGATGGAGCAATCAATCAATGTCTTCTATTATTTGTTCTATTTTAATTTAGAAAACAGTTCAGAGAAATTGGTGGTAGATTAATAAACTTCAGTCTCATAACTGAGGGCAATCTCTAATCGAGAAGCAACGGGCTGGAACGTGGCGCATAGGAGATGGTCGGAGTTTGTAGTAGAGTCGGACTTGGACTCGCTTCAAATAATTGAAGCTTTGGACATTGGGGGAGGATAACATTGTTCCCAGTTTGCTCATTAATTATATTTTGTTAGCACCTCGGGTGAGGTTTGTTTTGACCAGGTAGTCGTGTTTTATGTTAAGTGTGCATGAATGAATGATTAGTAAACCCTGTCCAAGATCGCAAGTTTATGTCGGACAACCTTTTGTTTTGAATAAAAGGTTACTTTCAACAAAAGAAAATTTGTATAACCACAATTACAAAGAACATAATTTGTACATATAATGTAATGATTGATTAATGGTGCAGTTTATAGCAACACAACCTGCCAATTTTAAGGGGCTAAAGAGAAATGCAGGACATTGGAATATGGGCCATATATATCTTTTAGGGTATACGAGAAATGGACTTGGCCCGCAACTTGCTAAGGCTAAGAATAAAAATGCACCCCATGAGCCCAAACGGTTGTGTTAATTTGGTTTTAGTGCCACAAACCCCAAGTCTAGTTTGGTAATGGCAAAAGGTAATTAACGAAATGGTTATTGCAAGTTTATTCTCTTTAGCAAGTTTGGTACTATAAGTTAGATGTTTATTCCCACGTTTAAAATGAAATCTAATTTGTATATACTTGAAATGCAGTCCCATAATTCAAACAATGTTTAAGCTTAAATTTGCACTTACGACTGAACCGTTGGATTGTTTTGAATTTTTCTTAAAAGCTCGAATTTGAGCCCTCCCAAATTAAAAATGAAGAGATACTTCTGTTGCTTAGTTCAACCATTTGAAATTAGCTAAACATTTATCCAATATTTTCATATTTTTAACATTAGAATATAGAGAGTACAAACAAACCGACTCTACAAACATAGATGGTTACGTACATCCCAAGTCAATTAATACAACCAATGCGACACCTTTGTCTCAATCTTCTTCTCCTTAATCGTATCTAAACTCGGCTTCCACCCTTTCCCCGATACCTGCCGGCTCAAATACTCTGGCCGCCCCATATCCACACTCTCCGGCAACAACGCCGGCAATCTCTTCTCCGCCATTTCCTTCTTCTGAGCCACAAACCTCTGCCCCTGATCTCCGGTCGCCACCTGGCACATCCTAGCAATTACAGGAAGAACCCCAGTGTAGCACAACAGGCCGCGCGTGCGCAACACCGCGTTGGCGCTCAAAAGAACCCGGCGCGATTCCTCGGCCGTAAGCGGCGCCGGCTTGCCTCGCCGCATCGGGAGCATCAGATAAACCCTCTTGGTCTCCAGTTTCTCGTCGGCCGGCAATGGGCTCGGCCGCTTCAATGAACCTACGGTTTCTGGGTGGAACTCGACCACCACCTGCTGTGGGTGCTCCAGCATGAGCTCCGCCGCCGCGAGTGGCTTGTCGAATTCATGGACGGAGCCGTCGGAGAGTATGACTTTGACGGTGTCGTTTTGAGAGGGCCCGGAAGAGACGCGGTTTCCCATGTTTGGAGAGGTGGTCACAAGGTGCTCGATGAAATGCGTGAATGGAGTTATAAGTAAATGAGAACAGAGATGTAATTTTATATTTTATGTGGACGAAGTGTTTGTTAAACCGCTCCATCTTGTGACGATTGTAATTGGTTCCTGGTGGACTTGGTACGTTGATGGGGTCGTTGGACTATTCATGGATTGTGAAGTATATATCTTAATTAGATCCAATTCCGTAAGCATATGAAAATTTAAAATTGATCCAATCACTGATTTTTGGATCGCATCAAACATAAAATGTTGATTTTTATATAGATTAAAGATTCAAGCGGTGTTGCAATTCATGGAAAGACAATACACAATTTGACGAATCGAAACATCTTAGTAGTTAGAAAGAAAACAAAAATGATACATGAAGTAGCGGCGAGCGAAATAGGAGCTGCCTACTAAACCGTGAAAACATGTTACGGAAGAATAATACTTGCATTTTATTCCAGTAAGATAAATCCGTTTATTTCACACTAAAAGTTAGCATTTCATTTAAAATATTGGTTCAGTCTTATATGAATGAATTAAAACCGAATTTGAATTACTCTTTGTCTACTTAAATTGGATATAAAATTAGAATTTGCATTAACTATGTGTTGTTTATGTGTAAGTGGGCGGTAGAGATTTTTAATTTGGTACCCCATGGTGATTAGGAGGTTGCATGAAATGGATGAGAAGTGATGCAGTTGTGGTCCCCATGGGAGTGAGCACCTAACGAGGAAAAATAGTCAAAGAATGGTTCAACTGTAACAAACAAACTGAATTAACTTATCATACGCCATGTACGTACGTACTCGGCTAATTACTTGACGTCCCAACTATATGTTCCCCTCATTTGTCGTTTCTTTGTATTTTATTTGGGAAACCTATCTAATTAATTACATCCAAACGGTTCATTTTTCTAAAACAATAGTATTTGTTATTTGAACTTAGTTAATTATGTGATAGAAAATATAGCTAATCTTTTGAATTAACTGACAAATGATGAAGTTAAATATGTGTTATACAAAATAATCCCAACACTAACACAACATAATTACAAATATATTAAGCGTGAAAGCGATTAAATTGCATAGAGTTTAAGTCAAATAACACATCACATTATTATTATTTTTTTTGAAAGACAAACATTACATTATATATTTATATACATACAGGAATAAACTAGAGCCTAAGCGCCGAACAAACTAGAACCATTCTAAAATTTACAAGACCCACAAACTACTTGGTGGGCCTGAAGGTTCTATGGGATGGGCTTTTCATTTGGCCCAATTCACACAGCTTCACTTTACATCTCTCACGTAACGAACGAAGAAGCTAGTGTTTATTTTGACTATCTAGTAGGCACTAGCAAAATAAAATCCTAGAGGGAACAAAATTTTCATCTTCAATGATTTTCTATACAATTCATCATTAAAAGAATAAAAAAAGTGAAGAAAATCAAAACAAATTTATTTCAGAGGATTCCACTGCTGCCGGTGGTGGCTGTGTATCTTAACCGCCGACGATTCCTCTTCTTCTCCTTCAGAATTCGAGGCGTGCGCCTCCGTTTCCACCGCCGCCGGCGAAACCTTCGAAATGTTCCGGCGGCCGATGATCGATTTACTAGCCTTGGAGCTGGCTATGATGGCCATCTCCGAATCGGAGACCTTAGAGTTAATCCTCTTAATCGGCAAGAGGAGGTAGACTTTTCCGGGCATGAGGTCGTCATCGGCTCGCAAGGCCACGACGCGGCGCTTGGCTTTGAGGGCGTCGACGGAGGAGACGGCGTGGCCGGGATCCTCGAGCATGAGCTCGGCGGGGTCCCTGCGCAATAGCCCCGCCGGCCGTAACGGGGAGCTTCACTCGCCGGAGGTTTCCCTGAGAATCGAAGAGCTTTGTCGTTGCGGAAGAAGACGAAGGAAACAACAAGCACGACGCAGAGGCTGAGGCTGAGGTTTGGTTTCCCATAACTTTTCTCTGAAACTGAAATCAAATTTTGTAGATCTAACAATGAGAGTGTAGAGTTGTAGTGTTGATTAATGTTGAGGAATTTGTGGAGATCTGGTTGGGAATTTATACATATTTGAGGTCAAAAAGTGAAAATTGAGCGAGACAGATTTGAATTTGTGGGGAGGAGGATGTGTTGGGTGTGTGTGGTTGAGGTTGTGGATATTGACAAGTAAAAGCCACCACACAGAATATGCAAAACACTTTAGTTTAGTGTGTATAGTGCCAAAAACGCGGGTGTGTTTTTTTTTGCTTGGCTGTAGTGGAATTTGGACAGCTGATATTGATGGAGATGTGTCTCTCTGCTTAATTACCACACTTTTCTTTTTTTTTTTTTGAAACTATTACCACACTTTTCTAATTGTTCCATTATTATTATTATTTTATTTTATTTTAAATAGTTCTATTCTTTGTTTGTTGGCTTTTGTGGTTATGATTTTGAAAATCTTTGATTTGGAGGGGAGGTGGTACATCCTACGAAACCACACTTTTATTCCATTCCACTCAACTAATACATTCTTGAGCTTCTTACCTCTTTGTTTAAGACCACATATTCTATGATAGTCATGGCATTGGTACATTAGTATGGATCGAGGCTGAATTTCTCACAAAAGATTCATAGAAGATCGTATCGAATAAAAATAATTCAAAAACTATTAAATCGATTGTGAATGATCTAGAAGAGTAATAGAGCGAATACCCTTAATTATAGGTCATGTATCACATTTTTCAAACTTAAATAACGATCTCATGATTTATTAGCAAACAATCTCCAATTAACCATTGACCAAACAATATAGAGAGCTTAGTGTCACATCCCGAAAGAATGGGTCTCCCTATGCGCCTTAAGGGTAGTTTCTGCCATGCGACATACTCTTATACTTGCGAGGCGGATGTTGATCATTGTATTACTTGTGCAGGTATAACCTCATTTGCCTGAATATGTGCTTATATTGCTTGTCGCTCATGAAAAAGGCCAGCCCCTCTCTTCTGATACGAGAGAATTGAGGCGTCGCACAGATTCGATTCTCTTGGTCCGTGACATTAGAATCAATCTTAAAATTTAGGTTCGAGACACCTCAAAAGATGTTGGATTTGTAACTATGTCTTTGCTAAATATAAACATTTTTTAAGGATTTATTAGTGAAATTATGAGAAAATGAAATAAACTAATTAATTAATTTGCAACTCGACCATTCGTGAGATTGTATGCTTATTATGCATTAGTGTTGAGAGGTCCACACACACAACTGGCTTTCTAAACCAATTTACTATTCTCCATCTCTATCTGCAATATTTTACTCTATAGAACAAAATAATAGTAATCACAAAAAGAAATCCTTATACACAATTGACAAAATCAAAATACAAAACAAAATATGGCAAATCTACAATGCCATAGAAAAGATTTTGATTCCATTAGAAAAATTTACAGAGCAATGGCATCAATACCTCCATTCTACTTGATGTACTGAGATAGCCATTTGAAGCCGTCACCATACCCCATTTTGCGCACAATGCTGCACATAAAAACCTCCAAGGACGGACATTTGAGTCATTCATATTGTTGAGCTTTCCCTTTCCGGTTGTGAAGTTAGTCGGACCTAGGTGGTATCGCAGCTCGTCTTGTGAGGCCGCATATGGAATGTCTATTTTGTTACCAAATACTAGGAATGGAACATTGGCAAGGGCCTCGTCTGAGAGTAGTGTGTCCGGCTCCTTCTTTGATTCTGCAAACCTCTCCTTGTCGAAAGCATCTACCAGGTACACCACAGCATCCACCTAATTGGCAGCACAACATTATAAACAATTTAAGCATACAATTCTAAGTTGGCAAATTGCACATATCACTAGTAAGCAAGTACTACAAGTGTCACAACATCATAAGTAAATCACAATCTAAGCAAATTGAACTACTCAAGCCAACATGACTGTTTAAAAGCTCAAATGTTGAAACCAGAATTCCTCCAAACTACTATACATTTACGAAGGTGGATTTAAATTTATGAACCATTCAACAAAAATATCCCACCACAATATTCATATATTATGGCAGGTGACTAATTTATGCTACCTCAGTCCCAAAATAAGGGTAAAGCTTTCCGTTTTGAGACAATTTAAGAAACAGTTAGTTAACGTTCTGTATTTCCTCTTCTATCCTCATAAACGTAAGAAATACTAACTAGCTTCTTACAGGAACACTGTTGGTAATTTATGCATATCTAACTTCTTATAAACGAAACAATACACTTATTTTGAGACAAAAACACAAATGATATAAAAGAGTTATTTTGGGACAGCATGGAGTAGTTGTCATCATAGATTGCATAAACTTGTCCAGTCAAACCTAACTCTATACCATAAGTTCTCATTTATTGTTGAGACATCCAATCCCAGGTTCCTACCTCGGCTACCCCACCTCCGCGTTGCATCAGCATCACAATAACCAGGTTTAGCAAAAAGAAAAAGGGAGGATACATATAGCCTACAATTAAAGCTGGATACAGACATTCCATGTAATACCAACATATACACCGATAAAGACAGTGAGGCCAAACACAACCACAAGAGAAATTAGGTTAGATCTTGACCAGAATGGAATCAAATTTCCTGAAGACACCTCACTTTGTGATTGATTATTGAATTATTTAATCTAACATATAATTGCACTACTTAGGCATCTGAAGACAATTAGCATGAGGCTTAGTCAAGAACAAATTCAAATGAATGTTTGCAGTAAATTGAAATTAGATTCAGACTCATTATGCACAAACCTTGGCGTAATAATCCTTCCAGACTCCACGAGCAATCTGATGACCTCCCAAATCAAAGGCTTTGAACTTGATTTTACCAATACTCAATGGATACTGTAATCTCTGAAATCAGGCCAATATAAAGCAATATTGTTAAGCTTGGTACCCCCAGAAAACTGAGTAACAATATGAAATCTTCAAACCAGAAATCATCTCTATCAGTCATATCCACTTACTGTTCCTAAGTTTTCCAGTCAAGCGGTCCAAATACAATTCTCCAGATTCATTTCTCAAGTTTTCTCTGAAACCAAACAGATGCTAATGATCTGCTCAGTTTCCCAAATCAAAGAAACACTAATAAAAACAACAAGAAATTCCAATTCAAAATTCCCTGGAACCAAACAAGCCAT
>JAYMTA010006894.1:0-10026 GCA_036897625.1 Pelargonium cotyledonis
GCCGTCTTTAACCTAACGTTTGATGGGCCAAACAACCTTAGAAAATTATGGGCCACCACTTGTTATAAAGACCAAGATATTCTCTACAACTTTTCTGAAGCCCCAAAATCCATTAGAGTTCGTTTAGGTTGTGAAATTCCTAATTTACCCCTCAAAGGTCATTTTGGCAAATTTGAGAATTTCACCTAAACTTCCTCTTTTTGCTATTTTCTTTCATTGAACTCCATTGAATTGCCTTGACCCTTCATATTTCATCCAATTCCATCCATTAAATGCACTCCTAATAACCTTGAAATCACAATAAAAACCAGCGCTGACGCCAAAAAAAGCAGCAGCTCTGGCGTGCTCCGGCCTGGACAACAACAACGACCGCTCTCACTGTCTTTCTCAGCCTCAACGTCCTCCATCTCTCTCAGCGAGCTCCATGCTGATTTTGGATCACCATTCCAAAGTCCTCCATCTCTCTGGGCTCCGACGATGAGTTTCTGGATATGCTCGCTCTAGCCATGTTGTGCTTCAGCAGCTTTGGCATGCTCCAGTTTGGACAACAAAAACGACCGCTCTCACTGTCCATCTCGACTTCACCGTCCTCCATCTATCTCGGTGAGATCCACGCTGGTTCTGGACCAACACCATATCCGACGTTCTCCATTGCTCTGGGCTCCGACGGCGAGCTTCTAGATCTGCTCGCTCTGGCTATGTCATGCTTCTGCATGGACAACGAAGACGAGCTCCTTCCTAGATGGCAACGACGAGCTCCTGCAGATCGTCCTTGGCCGAAGCAGTGCATTTTCGGCGTGGTCTCGATAAAGCTCTCGACCACTTGAAATTGTGTGTTTGCTAAGGTTTTGAGGGTCCGCTTGAGATTGAATGGTTGGGGTTGGCTCAATTTGGTGGGCTCTAAGATTATCAACGAATGTTTTGGTTTTGATTTGTGTTGTGGCTTCTTTTATTGAGTCTGCGTAAGAGGGTTTGCTGCTAAAACCTACCGGTGACAGTAGAGCTCAAGAGGTTGATGACCATTCTGATGTAGTGACAAGGGTTTTCAACTTCTTGTGGCAAAGTGATATCTGGGTTACACACATGGCCTATAAGTTTTGATTTTAATTATTGCCTTCTCTTTGTCTCTATTGAATTTTTTTTGCAACAAGTTTGTTTGGCGGCTGAGAAAGTTTTTTCCCCAATGTTATTGGAGCTAATAGAATCTAAATCTGTACTCAACAACCTTTATTGATAAGTTAATTGAAGTTTCTATGTTGTTTGATTTTTGGGTTCACTAACTGATCTGAGTATTAATAGTGCTTTTGCAATTCAAGCTATTGATTTTGAAAATATTGGCTAGTGTAGTATTTAGGTATAAATGCCACAGATAGCTCCAATTTATGAGAAACTTACTCCCCAAGTCTCCAGACAAATATTTGGGCTCCAACAATACCTAGACTCTATACTATATGGTTCTGTGGGCCAATCCGTTAAGTTTAGTTAACGGAACCGTTAACATTGCTGACGTGCCATTTAATTTAACATTAATTAACTATTAATTTTATATGTGTTACTGACGTGTCATTTAAAACTAATTTTAAATAGTAAATGACATGTGCCGTGTGCTTATTGGTCTAAAATTAATTAAATGAGGCATAATTAAAAATTGGACCAATAAGAATGCGACACGTGCCGCGTGCTTATTGGTTCACACGAGACTTTAATGGCATGATGCATTTCTTTGTCTCCAACTCTTCATATTCTGCTTCCATGAATCAGATGATGATTCTTCTTGATCTGCTAATTCGGGTTCATCTTCAGTAACAACGTCCCAAAGATCTTGACTCAATAAATAGTCTTCCATGCAACTACTCCATAGTTCATAATTACTATCATCAAGAGCCTCAGGAACCATCGTGTTAATAGACACCGATGAACTTGCTTCCATATTTTTAATTCCCTGCTGCATAAGATGAACAAATTAACGCTAAAGTGTTTGGATTATAATTTTCTAATATCATGAATAAAAATAAAATTTACATTCTTGACTCTCATTTCATTTTTAAACTGAAAGAAAAAAAAAAAAAAAACAAAAAAAGGTAAAAGAGTCTTAAAGTACAGGGTAGGTATATGTAATTTTCCCTAGAAAGAATTGTACATCTGACATGTTGTTTCTGATATCTGAGATTGAGATGTAAATTTAGTATTTTTTCGAGAGTTATTTGATTCCAAAAAATGCCAACACCATCATCTGCATACGACTGCAATTGTTGCCATCGCCAAAATCTGCAATGCGTTTGAGTTCAGACAGTGATGCCCTCTTCTTTCCTACCTCTCGCTCTGTTTTCTTCACATACATGTAACAATTTATAATTTATAATTTTTGTTTTTTCATCCCAATTTCTAATGTATTTCTCTACTCTAATTTGATCTTGATTTCTGTTTGCTTCTAGCCATGGCTTTAGCTCCGAAAATAAGGGAGAAGTAGAATAACGTGATCCGGTAATCTATAAATTTAATTTTGTTATTGTTTGTTTTGACATTGTCCTATCAAAATGTTTACATATTAATGTTCGTTATGCAATTTTAATGTGTGATTTGAACTGTTTGTTGATTGATTTCTTAATTCAAGCCCAAACAAATTTAACGTAGTCCATTATTATAAAGAGTCCTTTATTGTCAGTAAGGTTTCATTATTTGCACATATTGTTTTCCATTGTACTTAAAGTAATTTATTATAAAGAGTCTTTTACTTCCTAAATAATTTGGTTCTTCGTTTATTTTGTTTGTCATTCCTTTTCTTTAATTTTATTTTAAAGTTTTTGTTCAATGTTAATCAACATTATTTGAAAATGGTTTTTTTTTTGTCTATCTTTGATAATCAACCTAAGTCTAAAAATAATTTTTTGGCTTACCATTGATATAACCATCAAAATAATTTCTAGGCTGTAGAGTTTGACTCTTAATTACTATACCATGGAATGAGGAAAATGTGACTATTCGGATTAGAATTTGATAAGTTTTTTTTTGATAACCAGATATGCATTGATACCATGTACGCTAAGGAACCTAAAATATTCTAAGTCTAAGTTTTATGATGGTGTGTCGATCCACGTAGCTTGATGATGCTGGAGACTTAAACTCTTGAAACCTATGGCCCGTGAAGACAAAGACACTAAAGAACGATGACCCAGAGTTGCGAATCCAGGACACCGCTTCTGTCGTGAGAATAAGTCCGTGAAGATCTCAAGGGAACTCTAGAGAGCTTTCTAGAGAGAGAAAGTGTAAGTGGATAATGAGAGGATCCTCTTCTCTTTGTGAGAAGGGGTATTCATACTAAACCTTAGGAGTGCCACATGTCACCATGTGATTGGCCGAGAATAGAGTGGACCCCACTTGGGGGGCTTAGGATATTGGTTTACTTTGTTTGACTGTCTGACACTTTTTTTGTTGGTCAGGCGCAACCGACCTCTCGCGTCGTCCTACGAGCTGGGAGCGAGCAGTTAGTACCTTGGAAGCCAGTGTCGCGCGGGACATGGTTCCAAGTCCATGAGGTGACTAGAGCATGGTTGGAGTGATGAAGAATGTGAATGCGTGCCGTGACAACCCAAGTGATGGTTCAACTTGGGGGCTAGGATGGATGAGCCTTCAGGCTTGGATGCCATGCGGACGGGTTAGGGTGTCCCGTGGATGGCTCAGGCCATCCACGAATGGGGTGCGGTGGAAGTGGTGTAGATGTGTGGGTGTGAATGGCTCCTCGAACGGCTAGGATTGGATGACCTTGGATGGACGACTCCGCGGATCCGTGGATGAAGGCTCGCGAGTGGTCTCGCGGAAAAGACTGGCGCCTCGCAGACAAGCGCGGTTGCGCGGTCAAGGATGGACAGACGTATGTATATGGTCAAGCGCATGAGAGCAGGCGAGAGGTGAGCGCATGGGTGCGGGCGCGAGAACGTGGACAGAGGCACGAGGCTCGTGCGGGTCCGCGAACGCCTCGAAAAGGGTGTTCATGGGCGGGGTACCCGCCCATGGGCCAATATTTGAGGCCGCCCCGCTCTGAACAGGTTGGTGAAAATCCAAACCGCCAGAAGGGTTAACATACATGGAAACCGTGAGTTTTTTTCTGTATGAGTTACGAGCGGGTTCACGGTTAACCGCCCAAGTTTAATAATATTTGGCTAAATTATTTTCTTTGTTCCATTATTTTTTTCATTTTTTTCATTCTAGAAACTAAAACAAAACAAACTTTACAATAACATTACAAATCTTACATACAAAATAGAAAACAAAAATGAACTAGAGATGAACATATGTACATATACAGATCTAACAAACTACTAAAATATCAATTAAACAACATTTCAACGATTCGGAGATGATGCATCCTCTTATTTTGAGCTCTTAATTTTGTTCTACATAAACATATAAACAAGTTAGAGACAATACAATTCTTGGTTTCACAAAAAAATTAGATTTAAATAACAAAAAAATCATATAAAATTTCAGATCTAACAAAGAGTGAAAACATAAATGATTTAAGCAACAAATAATAAACATGCAAACTTTAAAACTAAATAAAACTAATACCAATAACAATTTAAACAAAAAAACATTCATAAGAAGATGAAGATGAAAAAAGAAAAGAAATTAGAACATAGAGAAGTAGAGTTTGATTCGAGAAAGAAGAAGATATGGAAGATTAGATAAGATGAAGTTGAAGGCTTAATGGCTCATAACATATAGGATTTGATCTGAGATGGAGAAGATGAAGAGATTGAGACTGGAGAGAGAAAATGAGAGAATTAGAGAAGAAAGAGATCGACTAAGGTTGAAAGTTAGGTGGGGGTAGGAGAATCTATAGTGGGCTAGTGGTGATTACGGTTTAGGTACGGGTGGGTGGGTTGGCTTGCAGGTTGGTCTTTTGAAAATCGTGGGCCGCATTATTCACTACAGGTTGGGTTTTTTTTAGCCGCCCAAACAAACAGAATGGATTGGGCACCTATTTCATGGGCGGGTGATGAGTTATCTTCACGGGTTCACAGGTTGGCCCGCATTATTACACAACCCTACGCCTCAGCATGGATGACGCCTTCCGCGGACATGCACGGTCTCGCGTGGGTGCTTGACACGGATAACATGGACGGTGTCGATGGGAGCAAGGCTTCTACCGATGGGGGTGGATGTCTCATGGATATGCTCGTTTGCTAGCGAACGTCCGCGGATGAGCGTGGACAGCTTCGCGGATATGAGCGGGCGTGTTGTGTTCCGTACGGACGATGTTGGACGAGCTTAGCAGCCTCTTGGGGAGAGTTGGATGACCACATACGTGTTACGATGGGACTTGGATGTCATGGAATGAGTATGGGGGCTCACAGAGGTGCTTAGACAGATACGGATGGACAGAGGCGTTCGTACGGACCATGGAACGTAAGAACCCGACACCCGTATGGACCATGGCATGTGAAGACCATGGCACCCGTACAGACCATGGAGTGCTGGCATTTGTATAGAGGATGTCCAGATACACTTTTGGAAAAGTTTGGACGCAAGGATCCGTCCAAGGACGAATGCGGGATTGACGGGAGGCAAAGCCAGGCGAGATCCGTACCGTACCGACTATGGCCGCCCCAGATCATTTTGTCCTTCAAGCCCGTCTTTGAGGCTTTTGAAGGTCTTTCTAGCTTTGAGGAATCGCAGGAAGTGTTTGGAACCATCAACATCGTTCGAGATGGTTTTCGATGGCTCGGGCCAATAAGAGTTGGGTCAGGAACGTTTTGGGCGTCCCGGGCCTTTTGATGCTGAATGAAGGGCAACTTTTGCGCGGAAACTTAGAAGTGAGCCTGGATTGGTCTCTTAATGAGATTTTTGGGTTTTCAAGTGTCTTTGCTCGGACATTTGACTCGGGGAAGCCATTGAGTGACTTTGGAGTCGTCGGGAACTCGAGAGTCGCTCATTAGACGCCCAAGGGGTGGGGTGGCTTCAGGAACCGCCGGGTGATGTTGGTCATTGCTGATAGGATAAGAGTCGTATTTCAAGGTTTGTGCGCTCTTTGACCTTATGAACTCGAGTTCGGGGCTTGGGTGACGTGGCGCTCGGGCACCACGCGTCGACTTGTGACTCACCAAAATACTTATGATTTTTTGGGTAGAATCAGCTACCCCTAACTCTGAGCAACTTGGATTTATAGAATTCGTGCTGGAGTAAGCAGTTTCTCATCCCGGGACCAAAAATCCCAAGTTTGTATGTCTCTCTCTTCACTTCTTCGATGTTTGATGGTCGGGGTCACCTTGGAATGTCCCTCGATCGATTTGGAACTAAAACCCTGAGTTTGACTTTTGGACTCGGGTTGACTTTTTGGCCTTAAGTAGAGGAGATGAGCATTTATTGCTCATTCTTGGTTGTTAAGAAATTTATTGTTCCCAAATTTTCTCTCAACTCCTTAAAGAACTTTGGTGGGTCGCTTGGAGGGACGGCCCCCTTGGCTTGGTAAGTGGCTTCCTTCCCCACACTTGTCTTCTTTTTCCTCCTAACACTTAGGAAAAATTTAAAATTTTCCCTCAAACTTTTTTTTATTAATCTTAGAACTAAAGTTTGATTTTCCACTTTGTGGGTTTTCTAGGTTGCTTCCCAAATAGTTTCCAACTCTTTGAGGTTGACGATTTGGCCCGATTGGCTTGGCCATTTGTGGTGGTGGCGGTTTTCGACGAATTTTGAAGTCGACGGATCGGAGTGTTCGAAGGTTGCATTCTGTTCTCCTCGTGCCCAATAAGCTAATTCAGAAATATCAAGCCAAGTATGTGTTATCTTGACCTCCAATTTTCGATTTCAAAATCATAAAATTTTCAAAAATGGTGGCCATGGGTGCTCTTGTTCGTACGGACCTGGTCACACACGCTACTTTCATACCATGGTGGTTGGTATTGGTGGTAGTAACTGGTGTGACGGTGTTCTTATTCAATTTTTTTGACATTGGGGCAAAACCCTTCTTTGTGGTCCCAACATTCGCTCTTTTAATTAGGAGAAACCCGTTGAGCGAATGACGTTAAATAAATGCGCTCGATGGGAGGCAACCCACCAACTCCTTTAATTTCAATTTCAATTTATTATTGTTATTTTCTATTATTTTATTATGAGAACCCAAAGAATCGAGAGAGAGAGGGATTAATCGTGTTCCAAGAATTGAATGTGCAGGTCAGAGACCAACTCCTTGGTGCTGAGGAGCAATGTCGCGGCGTTGCTTAGGGGGTGATATCAACACCTCCCTAGCGCCGTAGCGCTGAAGCCCAACGTCGCGGCATCGCGACTGGGCAAAGTTGCTCGATTTCAATGGGGGCATTTCGGTCTTTATCCCTGCATAACTGATTAGGGTAAATTGAGGGAGGCTCGATTTTGCACTCTCTTACCTCAATTGCAGCCTCCCTCTCGCCTCTCTCTCCCAAATCTCAGCACCATAACCATTTGCCACCGCTTCCATTGCATAAAGAAGGAATAGGATGTCACGACTCCTTGATTTCTGGCCACTGTTGCAAGCTCTAGAGCATAGCAGCAAGTGAAGCGGTCTAGTTCTAGGCAAACTAAAGGTTGGAGGTCACCATTTCTGGCAACCATAGCGGCGGAGCACGCACAGAGCGCTCTGCGCTGTGGCATTCCAGTCCAGCGTCGCGGCGTTCATCTCGGCAGTAGCTGTTCCCGAGGTTTTCAGCTCGGGTTTGCATGAGTTTGAAGCTCCTAACTCTCATTTTGAGAGATTCAAGTAAGATCCTCCCAATTTTTATTTTAAAAATCTAATTCGAAGTAGTTTACTTGAATGTTGTTAGTTATTGGTGATTGCATGCTAGCTATTAATTTTTGGAATTATTTATGCATGCTCGGGAATGGATTTGGGGTTTAGAATTTTGGTACCTCACTATTTTTAGGTTGTTTTACTTTCTATTTTTATTTTAATTAATTTGTTTTAGGTAGATATTTGCATGTCATGTAGATTAGAATTGCATAAAACTTAAGGTCCCGTCATTAAGGTTAATGATGAGCCTTAAGTTTGGGGGGACATATTATTTGCATTCGTGTTTATATTTGTAGTTTTTTAAACTTTTATCACTTTTTGATTTTTTTATATGCATTTCATGTTTTATTTTATGTTGGGTAGATTTTGGCATATTGATGTTCGGCTCTTGAAGAGTTGGTTTTAATTATGAAGTATTCTTTATGAGGAAATGATCTAGGCCATCCTTGGATCGTTTGAGCCAAATTGTTTACCTACCATTTGCATATTTATCCCTAGTCACCCATTTTTGAGCCTTAAGCCTTTTTCTTGAATCACCACGTTACAAGCCAATGTGCCCTTTTTGGGTTTATGGCTTAATGCATATAGTGAACTCGGTGTTTCACCTTCAAAAGTGAATACCATCATCAGAGGGGATAGAATGGGACATGTGGGGATGGTTATAATTGTTGTACTCACTATTTTTGGGTTTATGGCTTTTGCTCCTTTGCATACGCAAAGTTTGGGGGGACCTTGATCTCTAAAAAAATAAAAAAAATAAATAGAATAAAAAGTATTGGACAGAAGAAATCAAAAGTTTGAGAAAATTAGTACTAAAAGATGTAATGTCCAAAGTAAAGAAAATAAAAATGAAAAATTGAGGTCAAGTTCCCCAATAATGGAAACAAGGAGTCACTGACTTTGATGTAAATATGTGGGGTGGGAATAAATCATGGGATATGTGATGTGAGCTAGGTGAATACTGAGTTCACTTTGTTGAGCTTTGTGAAAAAATCCTTCCACACCTTAACCCTAGTCTTACGTTACAAGCTTAATTAAGACCTTTTGATCCCGATAGGCTAAGGATCTCTACATTAGTGGATAAGGAATGCCTAAATCCAACTTATGGAGTGACACATATTGCATGAACAACCTAGAGCTAGCTACCTTAACCATTTAGGAAGGCCCAAATTTCAAGGATAACACACACACACGGTGGACCAATCATGTTATAATGTTTAAACTTGTTGAATGGGTGAATGATTATGTTTTTATTGTACGTTGAATGCATGACACTTTGAGAGATAATATAACATGATTCGTAACTTCTACTTAGCTTGATAGATGCTTGATATCATATGCCTATTAGGATTGCATGTAGTGTAGTAAGCATGTATCGTAGCATAGTTTTAGTATAATTTAGGATATTTTCTTTCTTTTCGCACGAGGACATGCTAATGTTTAAGTTTGGGGGGTTTGATAACTTGTATTTTATACTAGTTATCCGACCCTAAATCATACTAAAATAGCATATTTCATGCATTTTTATCTCTTGTTTGGGCTTAATTGTTGTTATTTGGACTTAATATTCGTTTCGTGTTTTTAGCTTATTTTCAATAGTTTTAGTATATATTTTGTATATTTTTTCCTCTTTTATGTGCACCGGTTATTTATATTGATTTTCAGGGAATTTGGAGCGCAGGGATGGCCGAAACGGACCAAAAGTCAACAAAGTCAAAGATGGTCAACAGTCAATGCTGGTCAACATGTCAAAGTTTGACCAATGCTGCGGCATTCGCATAAAATGCCGCGGCATTTGTAGGGTTTTTTCGAAAACCCTAATTTTCGTCGCGCCGTCATGCCAGCTGAGTTAGATGCCGCGACAATTGCTCCTAATGCCGCGACATTGGCACTGTTCCAGACTCTATAAATAGGCATTTTGAGCTTCATTTTTAATCATCTAAGAAGAAGAGGAAGAGAGGCAGAGCTGCTGGGGGAGGAAGTTGGTTTTTGGTAAGGCTCAATGAAGTCTTCCCTTCCGCCCGTTTGAGCGCCGCACGAGCCGAGTTAGGATGGTGATAGCGCCCGAGCTCGTTTTGTATGTTTCGCTTTATTTTCGTATTTTACATAAACTATACGAATTCAATGATATAATTTCAATCTATTACTCTTGCTTATTGTTTGGATTTGAATTTATATTTTTGATTTAAGTTTTTGTCCGTTTGTCGATGAACGAGCGAAAGCTAACCCGTCAATGGGTAGCAACGCAATCGAGACAATAT